>PYAF01005205.1:479382-495335 GCA_007407185.1 Glycine tomentella
TTAAGATTAATTTTTAAAACGTGGTGTAAAATTTTATTAAAAGCTCATATTAACAGTACTTTATTATATAACTTATGCCAAAATTTGTTAATTATAAAATACAATTGAAACCTTTTTAACTCACAAATTTTTAAATTTCATTTTATTTAAATCTTAAATATTGTTAGAGATATAAATATATAAATATTATAATAATAACAATGTATATTATATTAATATTTTATACACAGGTGTAATTACAAATAAGGAGTTTATAGATATTGAATTAATGTTAAAGTAAACTTGAAAATTAAAAGTAATAGATAAAATTTGTCATAAACTTCATTTTTTTACAACATATATTAAAAATATAATTATTTATCTTTCTCAATTTTAATAAAATTTTATTTAATATACTACTAAATATTTTAAAAAATAATTATGCATATGTTAAAGGATCTTTTACAAAAATTCATTCTCTATGTTAAAAATCTTTTAATTTTTTTTATTGAAAAATCTAGTAAAGATCAAATATTGAATTCAAGATCTTTATTCAAGATCTAACAATAAAGATATTCTAAAAAGATTATTATGCCCAACATTTATGAATCAAAGATGAAGGTTTTTCTAAGGTACAATTTATTTTGGTTATATTACTGATTGTAATTATCAATCGCGGAGAGAGTGAGCGACCAATCCCATAACCGATATAGTGGGATAGCAGATATATGCTCAAAAATAAGAATTGCCCAAATCTAAAGACATTAATAATTGGAAGTTAAGCCAAACAAAAGTGAAAAACAAGAGTCACAGTAATATAAAAGATCTCTTTGACGTGAACATAATACAGACCATACAACAGTGTGCCAGAGTGACAAAGGTTGTAGCCTGTGAGTTGGCCAGAAATACACCCAAGTCTGTGTCAGATGGTTTGCAACAGAAAGCCCCAAGAGAACAGGGCATTTAGCATGTCCAACAGGGTTGCATACATATCGAACAAAAAAGGGAGACATTATGATTGGAGGAGTTTTCAGGAATTCCTTAGGTCATGTTATTTTCTCCTTCTCTGCTAATATTGGATTTTGTTCTATTGTCATGGCTGAATTGTGGGCCATTAAAATTGGTGTGCAGATTGCTTGGCGTTGTGGTTTCTAAGCGTTTAAGTAGAATCAGACTCGCAAGTAGTCATTACACTGCTCACTAATGGATGTCCTACTTACCATCTATGCTTTAGTTTAAGTCAAGAGATACTGAAGTTCCTAGAGTTTGGAGGTAGCATTTCGTGGCATCATGTCTTAAGAGAAGGAAATCAAGTGGCTGATTGTTTAGCTAAGTTTGGTTTGTCCTTAGATAGACGGTTACGAATTTTTTAGATTGTTCCTCAATTTTTATCAACTGTAGTTTTGGTAGATGTATCCTCTACCACCTTTCCTAGTGGTTTTTAATGGATAGTTCTTAGGGGTCTCGCCTTCCATTCACCAAAAAAAAAAAAAAGTATAAACTTGATTATTACTATCAATTCAATCACTGTTGATTGCAAGAGTTTTTTTTTTTTTTTTTCTTTACGAAGATTGCATGAGTTGTTGTAACTCCCAATGTCTATATTTGATTACTATGGATAAAAAACATGTTAAAGTAGAATTAAATCAATTAATTCACCCAACCGACCCCCACCCCCCCCACACACACACCAAAGACAGAGTTACCCCTTGCCCGAGACGCAAACAAAATCAACAAAAATAAATAAAAAGGGAGGGAAGTGCATATGAAAATGGCGGTAAGGCGGCAAAAAGGAGAAACATATATACTAATACTGCACATTTGGTTAACTCTATACAGTCGTTCGCACTTCGCATCTACCTCGCTCTTCTCATTCTCTCTGCAAATCAGTTTTCCAGTTTTTGGTTCTGAGAATCAAGACTTAACAAAAGGTACTCTTCTAGATCTGAAAAAAAAAAAAAATATATATATATATATATATATATATATATATATACTTTCAGTTTTCCGTTCCTCGTTGCAAGACTTCGATTTGATATCTGTATTACGTTATGATTGATTTGAGTTATCTGTTCATCTTTTTGGTGATACTTACGAATTATTATCCTAATAACAATGGTTAACTATTATCATTACAATTTGAACTCGACGATGAGTGACCTTTGTTGCTAGTAGATCTAGAATTTGGAGGAATTATAAATTATTTAGTAAATAGTAATGACATCTTTCTGCAACTAAGAAACTGAATCGTGAGAGCGGAACTAGTCAATTGAAAGACATAAAAAATCTAGAAGAATACTGAGTGTATGTGTATCTATACTGAGCTCTTGCGCAAGTAGTCTCATATCCCACCTAGCTCACATTCCTCTTCAATCTTCATGGAGCTAAAAAGCTACTTTGTTACCATTTTACTGTCTTGGTCCTAGTCCTAGTCTGGGAAAACTGCTCAGTATCTGAGCATGACAATGACTTTGTTGTTATTATACACAGAGTACAGGATGAATATTAAATAACAATTATTTGCCTTCAGGATCCTCCGGTCTGCCGAATGTTGGAAAGCAATTCTGGTTGTTCTGGATTTTGTTTAAAATTCAATCCTTGTGAGTTTGCCAATGCGGACTCTTGTTCGGTCTTTTCCCTATTCTTAGGCAACCTGCTAACCGGGAAGTGTAGTCTAGCCAACAGAGGACGGGGTGCTCGCTTTTCCCTGTCAAATCCTCGCACACAGACATATCCTGCAAAACATTTTTCACTACTTGTTTAGATGTGTTAGTTTATATGGTCACTTGCTTTTCTTGTAGAGGTGTTCCTCCTATTAGGAAAGAGTGCCTTTTCATCGTTGTTTTAGAAATAAACTCCAACTAAAAGAAGAGCAAGAAATGAAAAATTGTTTGTAGAAGCACTTAGAAGTAGTATGCCATGTATTACTCCAAAAAAATAGAAAGGCATCATGATTGTCAGATATACAAATTGGTATGAAAATAAGATGATCAAGATAGATATAAAACAGATATGGCAAACATTCTAATATGTACATGCGAATATTCCAATGTGAGAAGAGCATATGGAAGACCAAGTATGAAATGACTGAATTGATGAGGAGAAACGTGGTTGCTTGCTAAATTATTAAAAAAAGTCCTTGGTCAGAGTTCTTTGGCAAAAGGGAATTCCTACAAAGGAGAGTTTCTATCAAGTATCAACTATGGTTTCAGGCTATTAGTTCGTTCTGATTAAGGAGTGTTGTTGCTGGAATTAAACTACACGGTTGGCTTTACTAATAAGTAGAACTAGAAGTTGCCATATAAACTTGACTGGGTCAAAAGTTGTCAAATGCCTCATCACTTGCGAAGGAAGTCGTGTTTCTAATTTATTGGAACGGTGATGCTTCTGTCCTTGTTTGTATACAGTTATTCAATAATTTAATGTGCTACAGATTCAAAATTAAGTAGCATTTATAAAAGTGGAAGTGTAGCACATATTGTGAAATGACTACACACTCCACTGTCCTTCTATAGATGAATTAGATGTTTTAACCTAAGAGCGACAGATAGCTGGTGGCACATGATGGTGCCATTCATCATGTGACGAGTGAATCAAATTGTACAAGTGTGTTATGTTTTATTCCTTTGACCTTAGTGTGTCTAAAAAGTCTGCAAACAAATGAGTGCTATTGCACCGATAAAAATAGGCTGAACTAGGATATCCAATTACAATAAACAAGATTACATTCTGGGAGCTAAATCTTACCTCTCCAAAAGCATTGTTGAATTTCTCGCGTTGATAAACCTGGTTGACAAAAAGCATACACTCAATTTATTGTTTGATATCTATTATAATAGGTTAATTTTTAAGAGTTTACCTTTGAATATAGACGGTATGGAGGTTCCAAAATACACTGTTCGCCTATCAAGGTTCCAGATCCAACTTCGGGGAACACTAATTGGGTTAAGACTTGAGTCATTGTCTGCAAAGACCTGCTTCAAATGACATGTTTTTAGTACTTCTTAAATTACAAAAACATATATATTTATTTAAGGGAAAAAGATTTAATACTGAGATTCCACACTATTTTACCTCGTTGACTTGAAAATAGGTGCCATTTAGCGGAAAGCTCCCTCTCATAGCTGTTCGACATGGTATCTATTCATGAATTATATCTGGTCAGCTTATTATAATACTTGCATTCATATGCAAATTACTCCCTACCCAGCTTAGTTTTCCCACTATAATGTTACAATGCATAAGAATTAATAAACAATGCATGTTGAAATTTGAATTAAGCATTCAGACCAGGAGTGTCCCTCGAACTATCTGTGAATTTGCTTCACGGAAACTGTTGCATGAAAAACATTCATTCTCATTACAGAGCCGACCACATTCCTGAGAGCTGCATTTGCTTTCTGGTGGCTGTATAGAATCTGCTGTCTCCCCTGTTGAACACATTGTATTTGGCAAAATGAATTGTAAAACACCAGAAAACCAAAAGCAATCATACACTGTAAAAGGTCCCAACTTTTTTTTTTTTTTGAGAATAAAGATGTCCCAACTTAGAATGCTGTAGAATGCCAACAAAAACTATACAATCAATCTAATTTAATTTAGAAAGGGCATGGTGGTCATGTTATTTTTGTCCACCTGGAGTCCATATAGCTAGAAGGTATTTGCCTGGATCATCAGGTTCTCGCTTGTTCCACTGTAGTTCACAACAAATTAATAAAATTGGGCATATAGCATAAAATACAACTATGGTTAATGGATGTAGTAATAACTAACCCCATTCAGAAGGGGATGTGAATCAGGGAGTTCATAACTGCATGAAGGAAACAAAATATCAGTATAAATTGTAAGAACTTTTCACTAATATAGGATGATGAATATGATGCCCACTAGAACTCTGCCAAATACTACAGTGTATTGAATGTGAGATTCTGATCATTTTTTTTTCTTGAGGTTAACTCTTCATCTTTGCATGTCTCAAGGTTAATGAAATTCTAGACAAAAGCAAATCATAAATCATGTATTGCTGTTCTTGCTTTTGCAGGGCTTATTAATTTAGTCTCTCATTTCATTAGTTAGCTTGTTTTTTTGTATTAAAATTGTGCATTCCAATTTATTGGTCTGAGATGATTTAGTTTTCGCACTTACACATAATGCTCTGTTCGCAACCGGCTCACATTCTTCAGCTTGGGTGTAGGAATGCATGCAGCACCTGGATGTAGAGCAACCAAGGCCTTTGACATTTCACCTTCTTGAAGTTCCATGTTTTCTTGCATATAGTTTTGTAAGTTCAAAGTGAACTCTTCTATGTCTAGATTGATGGTGGGAATTTCACATGATTCCTTGTTGAAGGTATCCTCTATATCATTTTCTGATACTTGGGAGCATTCTGGCTCTGGAGTTGCTGGCTCTTCAATAATAGGTTGGCTGATATTGATTTCAGATTTTGCTTCTAGTTGCCTGATCACTTCTGTTTGTTGAAGTTCTGCTTGGTTTGCATTTTCAGGGAGAAGCAAGGGCAGCTGATTGATGACTAGTGATGGGTTCTTCTCAGTTGCATTGTTTCCAGTTGTGATAACTATACTCTTCTGCTCTGGTCCTGGCAGGGCAAGCCTTGCACTGCAATATTTAACATTTTGCAAATTGGTCTATCATAAGTCATAATCGCAATACATGCAAATTAGTTAATCTTGAAAGTGGACTGACATCATTTTCGTAAGTTTGTTTTCTAAGTTTGCTGTTGATTATAAAATACAATTAGAGTGCTGTCAATATGATGAGGTATTGAGCATATTAATATTGGATATGAACTTCATATAATTTTTGTCTTCCAACTCCCCTTTATTTTTCCGACAATAATATTTGCAGTATTTTCTAGTGTATGTGAAAAGAGAGTTCTGGGTGATGGTGCATTGCATAACAATGTTTTTTTCCCCTTTATTGCATGCATAATAGGTTCAAAGAATCTTAATTTATCTAAGACATACCTTGCAAAAGCACTTGCAAAGTGTCTGCATTCCCCTCTCATTGGGCATGCATTGCAATTTGGCTTGCTTTTAGTACAGAAGACCTGCATGAATTGATTTTAGTTTGCGTTCCAATCACAACAGGGTTTCTCTTAAGTAGGCTCAGTCTCTCTATTGTATGAGAAAAATGTAGTTTACCTTTCCAAATGTAATCAGCTGGTAATGCAGCTCATACCTTTAATAAATAGCAACAAAACATAAAAAATAATCAATAAATATAGAGTTTAATTTTTTATCCACTGTTAATAGAGAACTTTTGAACACTATCATATGTATTTCCAGATAATTAAAAGAGTACATCATCTCAGATAGTTGTTATCATACTCAAACTCTTTGAATGATGTGGCTTTGCATGATCTCATGATATTGTATAAATGTTTTATATTGGTCATTGATCAAAATTAAAGTTATAGATAAACTATAAGAGGAAAATTGTATAATTTAATCTATGACTTTAAATTGAAAATAGATCATTACAATGTTCTTTGGTCTAGCTTGCAGAGCCGGGGCCAGAGATATTTTTGTATGGACTCCAACACTGGGTACCTACACAGCCCAATGATGTTAGGTTAGCTCTTATTTTCTAATTGAATAACTTCCTTATACCATTTATTTTTGAAGTACTCACAATTCTAGAAGATGCAACTGTAGTGACTCTGGCAGTGGCTGGAGAGGCACCCATCCCAATCTTACTGCTATACGTCCAACATTTGTGTCCACCTAATGTGTAGCAATAAACTAGTCAAATATGTTCCATATTCCTCTAATTTAATACTTCTATTTTCAACTTACCGGAAACGCAAGATGGTGTAGTGTTAAGAGTCGTACACACTCCACACTTTTCAATCCCAATCCCCTTATGCTGAGCAAGAATTCTCTGGATGTATAAGTTGAATTAACATTAGGCATTTTTTCTGATAGCATGAATAAGCTCTAACTGCTTGTGTGAGTGTGCATATCTAATTGTGTTACTAGTGAATTGAGAGCTCAAGATGTTGGGTTTGCCAACTATACCAGCATGGAAATATGATTTCAATGAAGTAGTTTAACTAATCTCTTGACTTACTTTGCTTGATCAGGTGGAACATCTCTCAGCCACTCAAGATTGATGCCCCCATGCTTGTCAACCAATAGATTCAGGAAACTCTGCATAGTAAATCATTGAAATATTCTATGTTGAAAGGTTTTCTTTCTAATTAATGCAGATAAATAATATTTCACGGATTTTAGATTCTACCTGAATACGTTCAGCAAGCATGTTGTTCATGCCCCTTTCTTTGATTGCATTGGCAATTTCACTGACATCTGCACGTCTAACAGCATCCCAGTCCAAGGAGTCCATGGTGTTCTCCGTCTTTTCTCTTTTCCCTGCCTTAGCTTCTGCTTGTATTCTTAAACTATCCCAATCAAAGTTATTCTTTTTCTCTTTTCCATGCTCCCTGCTCCTTAATTTTACAGGGGAAGAATCTATCTTACTGCTTTCATTCCTACCAAAATCTAGTTCCCTTGCTTTCTGCATTGCATCTTGAGTTTGTCCTGAAATGTGGAAAATGTTATGCTGCTCATGATTACTTTGTTGCTGAGGATGGGGTTGAGATAGCATACCTTGAGAATGGACAATTGCAGCCTGGCAGTCAGACTCTGTTGGGAAACTAGATCTATTGTCATTCTCATCTTTACCCTTTGAGGAGCCACTTGATGGGACTTCTATTTTGAGAGGATCATAGCAGTTAACCTCAAGTACTCCTGAGTTTGGGGTTATTTTCAAAGTATATGCGTTGGTGATGGGTGCTTCTGTGGAGCCTTGAGTAACATCTGATTTTTCCAAGTTTTCTGCCAGGTTGTCATGCTTCATGTCTATAGACTGATCACATGTATCTCCTATGTTCTCAGTTGATTTGCTTCTTTGACTGTTAACTTCATGCAACATGGTTGAACTTGCCATTTCTAAAAGCTCACTGAAAGAAATTCTATTATAATAGCTATTATACTTGGCAGCGCTAGACAGGTCTTCTATTTCTGAGTTGCTATCTGAGAATGATCCTATCTTTTCAGGATTTTGATCAATTGAAAAACTTCCTGATATTTGAGATGTAATGGCAGAGTATTGGGATGAAAATACGCCATTTAACTCTTTCCTAAGACTCCCATGACATAAATTTTCTGGCCCTTCCCCAGTCACAGCACTAATTGCTCCACTCTCCACTGGACTATGTTCACTGTTATGTCTTTGAGCTGATTCCAGCAATTTGCTGTTTGATTCATCTGCTACACCAATTAAGCCGCCGTTAGTTCTGCAGGAATTGTTGCTGTGAACAGATTCTCTTTCTTCAGAATGCTCAATGATGCCTATTGTCATAGAGTTCAATTCACAAACAGATTGATCCGATATTTTCTCATCCAGTTTTTCATTTTCTTCTGGCTCCACAATGATCACTTGTGGTTCATTGACTACCAAACTTGTGCTTTCCTCGGGGCATGTTTTATAGTTACTACTTGACCTTAGAGGAAATCGAGCAGCCAGGGACATGAATGCAGAACTGCCAACAGAAAAGGGAAAAAAGTCAAATGTATTGTTTCTTTTAATTGTATGTCTCTCAGTAACTATGCTTGCATAATTTCTACCTGGAAAGATGGTCCGAGACATTTTGAGTGAGGAAAACTCCAATAACAGAATCCACAACCGATCCTTTCCATGGAGAAAAGCGTCTGTCTCCTGTTGAATGTGTGTTACATCATTAGTACGTGAACTGTGAAACTGAATGATGAAGAATGATGGATAAGCATATTTAGGTTAATTTGTGATTATTCTTTTTGATAATTTAGTATTTTACTTTATCTTCAGATAATATTTTTAGTTTCTGTATTTAGTCTAATGTATTTTAGCTTTAGAATTTGATTAGGATTTTCCTACTGGTCTGTTGTAAAGATTATTTTTTATTTCATATGAATTTCTTCAGTGTTCCTCGTCTCTTGATTTTCCATAAGTGGGATTTACAGCTGATTTTTGTAAGGCAGGAAAACAGATATTGTTAAATTTATTGGTATGTTCCTAATGGATAGTATTCTCACTTCTTCCTCCTTAAGAACAACTAGGTGAGTATTTATTTGTCAGGTGTGTGTGAATAGTGCATAAACATTCTTGAAAGATATCATTGATACCTTGTACAAGATGCATCCGTGCAATAAATGATTCTGCTCGTCCACGGAACACATTTCGTTCTTCTTCCCACCATTTGGCCTTTTCTTCATCTGTTCCATTGATCCCATGACTGTTTATATCCAACATTAGAAGCTTCCACACTCTATTAGTCTCCTCATCAAGGTCAACTTTAGGTCGTGGGCGCTGTTTTCTTATGGGATCAAATGGGCCCTCGAAGGGAATGATGGTGCCGTATTGATGGACAAGACGTTTGTTCTTCTGATTTTGCTGGTTATAAGGGACAAGCATATTCTGCCCATGCAACACAATCTCTCTGGGTTCTCTGTATATGTTTAGGCTTTCAAATTGCTCTGTTAAAGTGTCCATAGTATGTATGTTTTTCCATATGTCTTCACAAGCAACATCTGCATCAGTCACCCAAAGTGTTAAGACAAAACAGCTTGGTATAATTGTTTGTTCTATAGCAACAATAATGTTATTGACCAAAAAAAAAAACATTTTCAGTTGAATTACCTAATGCGTTGTGTGAGTGTAATATGCTATGATTATCCAACACAACTTTATGGTGCTGTTGCATTTCATTTGTGCAGGAATATGTTGAATTGACAGGAATACTTCTCTTCCTTGTTCGTTTCTTTTTTGTGAGTGATCCTCGCATCTCTGCAACTAAAGCATCAATGCATGTCTGTGGTCTTTTTGCATCCCCAAATGATTGTCTGTCAGAATTGCATGTTTCTTTTGCAGTAAGCGCATGTTTGGTATCACAGTTTCTGGTTATGGTCAGTAAAGAACAATCATGAATTCTAGTAGGGACTCTTGATCTTCTTTTGGTTGGCCTCCTCTGCCCTAAAGATAAGTTGTACTCTAATGATTGAGGTTTATCATGAATAGCTCTTTCTGTAGCTGTAATTACGGGGACTCCAGCTGCATTATATTCAGAAGAAGTCCAGCAGTTGGGACTTGATGCATAAGAATGTGATCTAGCATCTTCTTGTGGGCATGTTGCCAGTTGTACATCTTTTGTGGCAGTCATGGAAGATTTATGGGATGCCTTTGAAATTCTCCCCTTTTCACTTCTCCTTTTCTTCTGAACATTTGGAAATTGAACCGAATACTTTTGGCAGTATGCCTGCACAGCATTGTATTGTGCTCCAATCAGGTTAATGCTGCTATTATCTACCTGTTCAATACCAGATTGTTTTCTTTTGGAACCAACTATATGTAATCCTGACCCTGTGCTGTTCAAGTCATTTGGACTTGATTGTGATACTGATTTTGATAGTGTTTTTGCACCCTTTTCATGTCCATTGTGGGAAATCATCCAAGCCCGTGTTTCTTCAATCACCACACTGGTGTCTCTGCCAAAGTGCATAGTTTCTCCGTATGCAGAATTGTCATCTCTTGGTTCTCCAATGTCAAAATTCAAGGACCTTCTACATGTCTTTTTGGCAGATTCAGGCATCAATGGTTTTGTCCATTCTCCTGTCACTTCTGTTTGAGGAGTAGAAGTTGTGTTCAATCCTTTCCTCCTTGCCTTTCTCTTGTCAGTTGGCTTTTCTTTTGACTGAACCTCTGCATTGACTTGCTTGCTAGTTCTTTTGGATTTGCCTTCTTTTATGACCTTGGGGCGGTGCTTTCTTCTTCTTGGTTTTGGTTGAGGTGTTTTATTCAGATCAAAATCATGGCTTATTTCCTTGTGGTTGTGATTCTCCTTGTGTGGTGTAGATACAGCAGCAACTTCTGTAACAGGGTCACAGAGTTTGCTGTGTGGATTATTGCACTTTGCTGCTGGGACATTTTTCTCTTCTCCCTCTCGGTTCCTTTCTTCTATAGTCATCTGTGTCACTGCATCTTGTCTGGTTTCTGCTGCAATAACATTATCCTGATGTGGGGCAATTTGGGGAAATGCCTTGCTACAGTAAGCAAAGTATGGCGTGCCTGCTACAGGACATTAAATAAATGTTAATTAGAGTCTGACTATTGTAAGGAACAGAAAAAAAAAATGTTGGAAGTGCAAATGCTGGAAGTGTAGGAAAATGTTTAAAATTGGCCTGCTGATTTAGATGTTCGAAATTCATTAATAATGGATAATAAGATAGGAGAAAAATATTACCCTTGTGATATGGAGAGAGAAAAAATTATCAACAAGTATTGATGTTGACAAAAGTCGGACAAACAACAGAACTCAATAAGATAGAATTTGGAAGCCAGTAGAAGCTGCCTATGCTATTCAATGACTAGTTAAAATTTATCTTGTTTTTCCTACTGCTGTTGCTTCTCACGATCTTGGATCCTCTTCTGAGGTGTTTTTGTCCAGCTAATATGTAGGAAGGATCTTAGTCATTGTACAATTGGAGAGGGAAGAGAATGTTATGCATCATGAAGATTTTGGCCGCAAATGCAGGAGAGGATCCAAGTTCGTTTCTCACAGCAGTTATAGGCAAACATATACTTCTATGGCACCACCCTTAAACATCATATTCAATGTTACATTTCAATTTTGTAAGTATGGTTTTACTTTCTTCAGCTGGTGCACATCGCTGGTAATTGACATCCGCGAAGTGCCAGTGCTGGCTGTGTGCCAGATGGTTCTCAAATGAAAAGTTTTAATACAATGCCACAAAACAATGCAAAGCATAAACAAAAATTTATTGACCTTACCCTGAAGAAGATCTTCGTACTGGTCATGGACAGTGTTGACAAACGGTTGCTCACAAGAGAGATGATATGGATGGCTAAGTAATGCATAGGTCGGGATGAACTGTGAATTAAACGCATGAGCAAATGGGTTTAAAAGCCCAGCATGTGTAGCATTTGAATATGCGGATGGAGCATCTTCCTGAGTTGAATGTTCAGCAATGCCGTTACTTGAACTGGGAATTTCATCAAAGGATATTGGTACTCGAGTTTTGGCATTATCATAGGCTAAAACCACATGTTCTGACCGGGGGTGAGACCAGTTGTTTATCTCTGCGCAACAGGAGGGTTCAAAACATGCTGTTAACCCATTGGAATGAGAGTATAGGTGGTTTCCTTCCATAGGAGTCCAGATCGGCCCTGGTTTTGAAAGAATGGGCCTCAAAGGGGTGGTGGGGACCCAAGGAACCTGCTCTTGAAGCTTGTTTCTCTCTGTTGCTCCAACCTCCATTTAGTTGCTTTAGACCTCTCAGTTAGAACTGAGAAAAATCCTTGTTGAGCAAAAGGGTTCAACAAAAGGATTTGGCAAACAAAATAGCAGAGTGAAACTGTTTCAGGAGTGATCAATTTTCCGGTGAAGAGCACATTTTATCCAGTCATCTGTTTCAGAGAGATGGCAATTTTAAGGTCTATTTTCGGGGACAAACCTGCCAAAGAAAAATAAATGTGTTTTGGGGAAACAAACATCAATAAATAAGATAAATTAAGTGTAGAACAAGATGCGGTTTTTCAACATTGATCGAGGTGGGTTTCTGAATTACCTCTGAAAGTAACCGGTGACTGACAAAGCTGATGCTAGTCAAGATAGTAATTACAGATAATTAAAAGGATGAACTAAATTAAAAATTGCAAAAGTTTGTCGACCATGTGTGTGGAAAGAAGGCAATACAGCATAAACAATATTGGCTGATTCTAGTTGAAACCTCTCCGTTTTTTGCTCGCGGTGAATAGGAACTTCCATGCGACCAAAACCGAAGCTGAAGCAGAAAATCGGAGAAATTCATGCGGATGTTGTTACTTTAGATTTATCGAGTCAATGCCACAGATCTGATTTCATATATCTATATGCGGCAAAATATGCGAAAAATAAATCATTTTCACAGAATGTGAGAGAAGAAAAGAAACTTTCACAAAATTCTATGAGCTTGCATATGCATCCTCAGCTAGTTTAATTTGCTTAATAACTTCTATTCCCCTTCAAGAAATGTATTTAATATCGATTAAATATTTACCTTTCGTCTTATGTTTGGTTACATTTAATAATTTGTTCAAAGAAAATTAATATATAAGAAGAGTAATGATACATGCACACTATAAACACGCTTGAATGTTTTGCATGTGCATGTATATTTTTTCACGTAAAGTTTCGATCAAAATTAGTGATCGAAACTAACTTTACGTGAAACGTCTTAATTAGTGTTTGGATCTTTTGTCGCCGTCCTTTCCTGCAACAAAATATGTACGGTCAGATTTGTATTTAAGGTTAAAGAATAGTTTTATAAATATTTATAAAAGACAGATTATCTGTTGCAGAGGTAAGACAGTTGGAAACAATTTAAATAAGATCAAACAAGAGATTTATTAAATATAATATAAGATTAACAAAATTTTGTATCACTATTTTAAAGGTGTCACCTAAAAAAAGTGTTTTATAAAGTATGTTTCGTTGGTAAAAAGAATGAAATGATAACAACATTTCTCTTATTGTGTCTCACTTATAATTTGTAGTTTTAATAAAATTTAATTAATAATAAAAATGTGTTAAGTTTTTTTATTTGTAAAATTAAAAAAATAGATATTAAAAGATTTATAAAAATTTATCTTAATTAATTAAGTTAAACTTCCTTGGCTAAAAATATGCTAAGTTTTACTATGTTGATAATAATTCTCAAATTAAAATACTAATAAAATAATTATTAAGATAAAAAATTATTAATAAATGCTTTTAATTTTTAGGATAGTAGTTTTCAATCTATGAATTTATACATACTACTTAAATTCTTTACAATTGATCCTAATGGTTCAGATGAGATATTTATTATTAAGCATTTTATACAAAGTACAGAATTTAAAAAGATAAATAGTATCTAATATGCTGCAATGAAAAAATTAATTTTTAATTAATGAAAAGTATTTATGACATTGTTAAATGTTCTTGAAACAGTATTCTTAAAAAATTATCTAGCTCAATTTTAAAATTAAAAAACATTAAAAGTAATGAACAATAGTACTTTGATTTAAAAATATTTCTTTAAAGTAATTAATAGGAATCATTTAACAACATTAATTTTTATTAATATTTTAAATAGATTATTGGCATGGCTTAATATTTAATTTCAAAAAAATAAATGCAAGTATCTCTTATTTTTAAAGTTATTTTTTATCTTTTTTTTATAAAAAGATAAAAAAGAACTAAAGTATAATATGATCGATAAATAACTTTTTTCTTTAAACATGTGGTGATACTCATGGTTCGATTTCTAATTATATATATGAAAATATATTTAAGAGATGTTAATCCCTTAAACAAATCTAAATATTTCAAATAATTAATCTTAAGGAATATCCAGTTCCAAAATAGAAAGGAAAATAATGTTATATTAAATAACATTATTAATTAGTGATATTTAATATTTTCTTAATCATTTGCCAATATCTGTTCACATATACTGATGCATAATTGACCCTCTTAATTACTTATTTTATTCCATATTAATGATTAATTTCAAATATATGAAATAAAAAATAATTGATTTAATTTGTAAAATAATTAAGTGTAAGTAATAAAAAAATTAGGAATCAATATGCCAATGTTGGGTTTTAGTACTCTTAAGATTATTTTTTATATGAAAAGTAGTACTCATAAAACCTATATATCTATTCACGTATCTATCTCCGTAGAGTTATTTAAGAAAATTTACTTGGTTGAACAACGAACATAGATAATTGGATTTTGTAAACAATAAAATTAAAATACAAGTATATGTAACTTTTTAAAATAGTTATAAGACTATTAAATAGTTATTAATATTAATTATTGATACATGATTACAGTCTATATTTATATTTCTTATATTCTTTATATTTTTTATGCGTGTGTTCAGTTCAACCAAGAACTTTAAACAAAAAAGTCAATGACTAAACTAAATTTAATAATTTTAATATATACATGTTCATATTCTCATAGTCTAACATTTTGGGGTTCTTCAACTAATATATATTATTTGGTATATATGTTGCCTTTATTTCTTTTTATTATTATTTTAAAACATTTAATTAACTGACTTGTTTGTTAGAATAATTTTAAATTTCTACTATGTACGCAGGGCAGGTGAATGTCATTTTTAATTTTGTAAGATTGAAATTTGATTTGATTTATATTTTATTTTAGTTAGGAGTAAAAAATGTCAAACCGTTAGATAAAAGCCTATGATTTTGTCTACACTAAGCTTTGGCCAAACCATGTTATTTTATGAAATATAATAAATCAAAGCTTTTATTAAAATCTATTTGGTTAAAAAATTAAACTTTATGACAATTAAAAAACCTTCTAAAGATAACAAGTTAACTTTAAACATAAATTATATTTTATAATCTATTAAAATTATATATTGTTTTACTTTTAAAATGTTCAGCATATTGACCCACGTAAGTCAAGCCTATATGCTTATTGAAGGGTAAGTTTAAGCTTTATTTGGAGGCTTTGAAAAATAGAATTTAAAATACGTTACGATGAAAGCCATATTAAACCTTCAAAATAGGTTTATACATATAAACAAGTTATACTTAATTTTCATATTAAACTTCTCGTGCTTTGAATTATAATGGTTTTAATTTTAATAGTTTATGGTATGTTTACATAAGATTTTTTTTCCCTTTCGCCCATTCAGATCAGATAAGTTAAATTGATATAAAAACATGTAGCAGAAATTAAAATAGGTTAAGTACTCAAACTTTGAAATCTTTTAATAGGCTTGAGGTTTTATTTTTTAAAAATAAGTCAAATCATATCTATTTAAGTAAAGCCTTATTTAATCTAACTTATTTATACTTTAGTTTCATTGTCCAAATAAACACCTTGTTTAATTTTG
>PYAF01005205.1:504761-562058 GCA_007407185.1 Glycine tomentella
TATTACCCATATGGCGCGGGTCGCGCCGCACCCCAAGTGGGTCGCGCCATATGCCAGAACAATCCATAAACTTGCATTTTTAAGCATCTTTCAGAGGATTCTAAAGCATGATCATATTCCTTAACCCAAAAACTTAGATTCATGCTTAAACTAAGCTTAAACATATGCTTACGAATTCAAGCTATTACATTTGGCGCCACCGGCGCCGCACCCTTAGCAGGGTTTTCTGACGCTGAAAATAAAAATCCTTACAGAAAAGGTAAGGGGGTGGTTCGCAGTGGAGGGGAAGGGGTGTTTCGCGGCAAAGGAAGAAGGAAAAGGTGTGCATCCATAGAGGAAGAAGAAAGAAAAAGGAAGAAAAAGAAAGCATATGAAGAGATCAAAGAGGGAAGAAAAAAAAAGAGTAACTTATGAAAAGAAAAAAAGAAAAAAGAAAATAATAAAATATAATTTTAAACAGACTTGATGAAACATATTTAAAAAAGTTATAGTCAAAAAAATAATAAAATTTGATTTTATTTAAAACTAATGTTTTATACTTTTTTTATTATCAAATTTATATATTTTTCATTTTTTTAACATTTATTTATAAATAAAAATTATTTAAATTTTCCATTTTTAATATTTATATTTTTTCTCCTGTTAATTAAATTTAATTATTTAATTAATTATATTAATTTAATAAATGTTTAAAAGTGATATTCATGTGAGATTTACTAAATGTTATCTAAGATTTCAATAGAAAAAATTATGAAAGATCTTTAATATTATATATTATATGACATTATGATAAAAAAGTAATAATGTAATATTTCAATTTAAAATGTATCCTAAAAATATTAAAAATATGTTCTAATATTACCGATATACGGAACGGACCCTAAACAAATTAACTCGATCAAATACTCAGAACCGTTCGGTTTTTCTGGAAAATTTTATTCTCTCAACCATCTCTCTGTGTCCATGGAGTTTTGGGGTAACTCCATTTCTTTTCAGTTCTTACTTCATTTCCTTAGCTTCGTCCTGTCTCTTATGTTTCGTGTTTTTCTTATTCTGAATTTTCCTTCTTCCATTTCTTAACTGTAAAAATTGTGTTAATCTAGCACAGTACTCATCGATTTTTTTTATTTTTTTTTTCATTTTCCGGAGAGGGAGCATTTCTTTAATTTTGTTAGAATGTGTTGAACTCGTGCTTTTGCTATGTTTATTAGATAATTAATCATGTATCTTCGTGCATAGATTTTTTTCATTAATATGTGTATTTTATCATGTATGGTAATTGTCCTTAGGTTTGGTAAATTTTTCTTTCTGGATAATATTGGTGCAAATGCGATCATTGATTCTATAGTTTTAGTCACTCATTACTCAACTCTTACCAATTATCATCATCAACCATCAAGCTTGTTATATGCCACCGGTGCCACTCTGTAGTAATTGTATGTTCACTTCGTAAGTCATTTGTCGAGTAATGGAGTTTGTGAAGAACTTCATCATTCTACCAATTTTTTTTAGCGGGTCTTTGAAGTATTTGACCCCAATGTTTCTATTAAAAAAAATTTAGTATGTTACTTTGTATTGAAATTTAATGTTCAGATTTCAAAGATGGGTCCTGTGCGGTGTCAAACTATTAACAGTTGCAAAAATAATTAGATTTGTTTCCCTATTTGGGTTTATTAATCCTGGTTAAAGATATCTTGGGTAAGCAATCATCAGTTTGTGATAGAAACGCATTTTATGATACCAATTACCAAATTTGCAGAAGAAATTGTATTTCTTGTTTTATTCACGAGGACCAAAAAGTTGATAACCTAACAAGCATTATTAAATTAACATTGTATGTCTATTTATAATCCTTTTTAGGTGTTGAGGTGAAAAGTGGAGAATCTCTCAAGGTTGATCCAGGAGATGACAAGATTGTCCACCTTTCAAATGTATATCTTTATATCTTTATATGATGACAATTAAACAATGAGGCATTCTGCTTACTTGGAATTGATAATGGTTTTGTTTAATTGATTGAATCATCTTGTGACAGGCATGCCTGGGGGATGTCACTAAGGATATAGGAGGTCAACCAGTAGCCCTGTATGTCAAGTTTGGTAACCAGAAGCTTGTACTTGGAACGCTTTCTTCTGAAACTTTTCCTCAGATATCTTATGATTTGGTATTTGAGAAGGAATTTGAGCTATCCCATAACTGGAAACATGGAAGTGTCTTCTTTACCGGATTTAAAGCTCAATCTCAGTCAGAGTTATATCCTTTTTAATACTGTTTTACATTGATATAAGAACACATTTTCTCTTGACAGTCACTAACGCATTCTATAATATTCTCTCACATATGCATATTATGTGTCCTTAACTTCATTCTTCTTTTATCATTACTGATAATGATGAAGATTCTGATGGTAAGATTCTCTTCTTGATTTGATTACTATTGTTACTATTATTATACAACTTATTTGCACCTGTTATCATCTTTGTTTCAGATTTTGATGAAGATATTCCAGTTAGTGCTGCCAATGGTAAATATGTCCATCTTTTGTAGTTATAATGTCATAAAACAGTTTATCTAGTGTATATTGTTAACATTTAAATAGGTAAAACTGAGATTGAGGTGAAGAATGGCATCAAACCTGATGCAAATGAAGCTAAACAGAAGAAGATAACAAATGGTGAAGATGAAGATTCATCTGAATCTGATTCTGACGATGATTCAAGTGAAGATCAGGTATTTACGTAATCTCAAAAGCGTCTTTTATGATGAACTGCTGATGATCTTGACTCATGCATGATTTGTTTGATGGTATATATAATTTTTTTAAGCTGCTGTTAGTGAAATGAAATGCTTTGAAGAATTCAAGTCCAAAATACTATTGATTGGCCAAAAAAAAGGCAGAATAATAAGTGTAGTTTGTAACTAAATGCATGGCATTGTCATTGCTAGATATATGAGAGAAAGTAGATTGTTGAGCAGTAAAGCATTCCTTTGATGATTCCTACGGTGATAAAAATAATTTTTTAACATAGATGTAGTGTTTTTACTTGTGCATTCTGACTTAAAAAAGAGAATTTGTTTTCACGTGTATGTTTACTGATCTATTTTGATTTTCTTATGTTAATTGTGAATATCTTTATGTTATTCAACATCAGTTTGTGAATATAGGATTTATTAATGATTATTATAGTTTAGTTTTGATATTGGTTGTCCAATCTGTCCTCATAATCATTTACTCACTCTGCTGGCCAATCATGATAAGAGTTGTTAACTGTGTGGTCCAAGTAAGAGTTTGGAATATATTTTCTGCTCTACATGTTTATTAACTAAGTAATCATATCAGGGGCATTGCGTTTCTTATTGATATTAGTTAATCTGGTGTGAGCTTGTTATTCTTATTAGTGAACTTTCGATTGAAGGAGATTTTAAATGATTGATATTTAAACTAACGTACCCTAGTATCCGGAGGCTCCTCGCTATGCGAAGGTATGGGTGAGAGTCATTGTATGCAATCTTACTTTTGTTTATGCAAAGAGGTTGTTTCCGGGTTTGAATACATGACCAACTTATCACCAAGGCACAACTTTATTGCCGTGCCATGGCTCACCCTCAAATGATTGATATTTAAGTTTGTTTAATTGATTATTGATTATTATTTTTCTGTAATAATGTATTGTTTAGCCCACAGCGAATGGTGACATAGAAAGTAGTGAAGGCGATGATGATAGTGATGATGAGGAGGAGGGGGATGATGAATCTGATGAGGAGACACCCAAGAAGGTAAGGGGGGACTATAAGGTGTTTCATTTTTGTGGTTCAATTTGAATTTAACCTTCCCCTTTTTTTTCTCATATAGATTGAATCAAGCAATAAGAGGGGTATTGACTTTTCTAAGAAAACACCTGTTCCTGTGAAGAAGACAAAATTTGTTACTCCTCAGAAGACTGGTTAGTTGGTTATGTTTTTTTCTTTTCTTCTAAACTCTTTCTTGTGTGGCATTTATTTTTGTAAATCATCCATTATATTTTTCACCCCAAGCTTTATTTGTTTTATACTCATTTTGGGTGTGCTAAATTGGATACTTTAAGATGTGAATATTGTAATTTTTAGATGTGATGTTTTTTGTGCTTTTATCAAGTTGTCATGGCTTGTTGCTTGGTCCTCCCATGATGATTTACTCATCACTTCTCATTTTCTTGGAACAGTCACTATTCTATTCACAGGGGGAAGCCCCTGTCACTTTACCCCTTTTTTTATGTTGTGTCCCACTTATTTGTTTGAAGAGTTTTTTGTGATTTCGTATAGCTTTTGGTCAAATGTGTTTTAGTCATATTTGCTAAGTGTGACTGGTGATTTCTGTGGATAAGTTACTGTTAATGGCATTACCTGGCCAAAATAGACACCAAATTGTAATGGGGGGAGATGCAAATTATTGTAGTAGATTCCCCCCTAAATAAGTTGTTTAAGGAAGCTTTTGAGATGAACAAGGCTAAAAAGGATGCATACATCCTTGAGTTGCAGGAAGATGACGAAAAGGAAAAAGTGCAAAACTCTATTAATATTTGAATTAGAATAAGAGTTGTGCCATCAAATGTTGCTCCTTCTGCTCATGCCAGGAAATTGAAGGCACAGATTTATATCTTATATATCAGAAGTAACTATTTAATTAGAAAAGATCAAGAGGCGAACAAGCATAGAATGATGCTTGTGATAAAGAAGCAAGGGCTAGAAATGTTCAGTGCATAGCTTGATATTTTTTGTAGGAATGAAATATCTTTCAAGTTTCAATATTTGCAATATAAATTTTCAAGCTGATTGTTGAAGTTACTGGAAAATATTGTTCACACGTAAAGTTTCGAGCTATCATGAAATAAGAGTCCCACTTGGTAAATAGGAATTGGAGCAAAGGAAATGTTGAAGGGTCACAATCAGAATGAACCTTTTGATGTTTTCATGTGGGAGATGCATATAAATTATGACAAATGCTAATCATTGTCCTTACAACACTAATTAAGAAACTTAAAGTAAAAATGTTTTTATTGGGAGGTGAAAAATTGTGCTGCCCATGACATTTTTTGTATTCTCCTATGATTTTCACACTAAATGTTTTTTTTTTTTTTTTAGTTTCTTAACTAGTGCCCTTAGGACACTGGTTAGCAAGACCCATAAAAGTGTAAGCTTTTAGAATATTTAGTTAAAGATGTGGTATGAGAGCCTCTGAAGAAGTGGTCCAGAATTTGATCCTTATTGCTAGTTTAACCGTGTTTGATTGTTTTACTTGTCTGTGCATGCATGTTGTGACCACAATAAACTGAAACTATATTGATTAGAATTAATGATCTGTTCAGATAGCAAGAATGTTGTCCATGTTGCAACTCCTCACCCTTCGAAGCAGACTGGTAAAGCAACTGCAAATAACAAGCAGCAGACTCCGAAGTTAGGTGGAGATTACAGCTGCAAGCCTTGCAACAGGTGATTGTAGATATCTTCTTATATTTGTCTCCTCCTTTTCCTTATTTTCCTTTTTCTTAGTAATCAGGCACATGAATTCACACATAATTTTTATATTGGCTTGTAGGTCATTTAAGACAGTAGATGCCTTAAGTTCTCATAACATGGCCAAGCACAGCGCTAAGTGAAGGCTTGCTTTTTGCCCGAGCAGTGACAGTGAGTGTTGATGTTTCTGGCGTTGGATGATTGTGTGAAAAAACAGTTTAGTTGATGTAGGAAAGCTGGTCTTAGTGATTATGGTATTCAACTTTGATTTGATCAACTTGAGTTTGTGGTAACTGCGCTTTGACCTTGATCCCATGTCGGCCGTCTTTCAACCGAATCTTTGTGATGAAATGCGTAAATACTTCCTGGAACTCATGAAATAAGTGTTCCTGACAAAGTCAATTGGGATTTAACGTTGCTAAACCATCAACCAATTGGAAGTTTTTTTTTTATCACTTTTGTTTGTATATTTCCAATCTTGGACCAATTTTTGTTCAATGATTTCTATTAAAAATTGGAAAAATATTAAAACTTTAAATAGTGCCATGTTTATGTTTTTGAGAAATTTGACTAAGTAAAAAGGTATAATGAAAAATACGTGTAAAATAAGAGTAATTTATATCTTACATTTTTTCTATAAATATTCCTAATATTCTATTAAAAAAATATCGAGATAAGGTAAACAATGTTTTTAGAAACAGAAGTATTCAAAGAAAGTTAGAAAATTATTATTTGGGAGGGGCATCTAGATTTATTTATTTATAATATAATGAGAAGAATTTATTTTTTACTTATGTATATAATCAAATAGTATTTTAAAAGTTGTCCGGATGCTATTTTCTTTTTTTCCACTTTACTAAATGATAAAAGGATATCATTAATTTAAATTAACCTTCATTTTCCATCATTTTAGACGGTTCCAAAGATTTTTTTTCTGATTCGATCAACATGAACAACACTTTTAACTCAAATTAATTGAGATTAATGATAGATAAATCCAATAATAAATCATAAATAAGACAAAAAGAGATAAGGAGAGAAAGAAAAAATAAAAATAAGACAAAAAAAGAAAAAACTAGATGAAATAAAGAAAGGAGAAAACAAGAGAAAAATAATTAAAATAAAAAAATAACTTAAACATAAAATTACTAATAAGTTTAACCTTACATCAAGTTTATAATTTTTCTCTACTCCTTCCAAGACAGATTTTTCTTCTAAGACAGATTTTTCTTCTGATTCGATAAGAAACCAAATTAGTTAAAAGTTACAAAGTCATAAATAAAAAACATTGGATAAAAGTGAAATTTTTCAACTTATAAGTAGCTTGTCACAATGAAGCCAGGCGCCAGATAGTTAGATCTGGCCAGGCACAGGGAGAATTTTTTTTATAAAAGAAGAAAAAAAAATCGGTATATTTAAAACCTTTAGCTATTCACATATTCGAAATTCATACATCATTTCACCTGTTTTCCATCTAATCTAAATACCCTTCAACATTGGAAACATCCAATAAATGCTCGATAACCAAAAATATGAAACATTCATAGCTGAACTTTATCAAATGTATCGCTTCATCCCCCGCAACAAGTTAAAACTCGCCGCTTTTTCCATTTTCCTTCCTACCTTGCAGAACATTACAATTGAAGCAGAATATTAAAATGTTGTTGCTATGGATATTACAAAGTTCTATCACTAAATTGACAATTCCAAATAAAATAATAACAACGGCAATTGAATCCATCTAAATAGAGGTGCAAACAACACAAACCAGATTACTTGCCACACTTACTAGCAGATTTTGGGCCAAATCACTACGTTGTTGTTGCTACATCTGATGGTTACCAGATTCACTGCCATTTTGTGCAACACTCTGTTCTTGATAATCATCATTGCTTTTCGAATTGTTCTTGTTACCACTGTCCCCTTGTTCCTTCTCCCTGTTCCATTGCTCTATTTTAGCTCTTCTTTCTGCACTACTTTCTCTGATCGGAGGACTCCTATCCCTGCCCACTGGACTTCTACTTCGTTTTCCTCTATACCGAGGACTACGGCTTCTAGGCCTCCTACCATGGGGGCCATGAGACCTATCAAAATCTCTTCTACCAGAACCACGACCAGAATGTGAATTCTCCCCATGGTTACGATTCCTTGGAGGGCTCCTACTTCTGCTACCACTGCGGCCATTCCATCGCCTATTTCTTCCAAATAATTTCCTTCTCAAATCCCTGAAATTAAAAGAGCAGGTTTTAAGCCAAGAACGGCCAAATTAAAATGCAAGTGCAAGATCTTAAAAAGTATGAGAACTATGCTGAGAAATCAACCTGCTAATCTTCTTTAGGTGCATGAAGTTGCAATAGCCACCTCGATTGCATACATTTTCCTCATACTGCCTACAAGTAGCTTCTCGAAAATCCGTAACGGGAGAGAAGTCAACAATGATTGGACGACCTACACGGATCATGAAGTTATAAATTTCATCAAAATAAAGCTCCTATTTGGGAATGGGGTTGACAGAAATTTCAAAAAAAAAATGTTATATAAAGAATTAATTTTCAACATATGATTATGTCCTGTTGCAGTCATCACAAAATCCACAACAGCTTTGTGAAATCACATAGTATGAATTATACAATACCTAATTGAATAGTAATAGTATATATTAACTTATGGTTGGCGCTAGAAAGAAACATAAATCCTATATACAAAGTGGAAAGAAAACTTAGGAGGTGCCAGTATAATTTACTCCAAACTATATCTAAAAATCATTCATTAACAACTCATTTTTTTTCTTATGGTAGAGATCCCCTCAAAAAAGACTTTTATCAACCATAGATAATGTGCTTGTGAGTATGCACATGGCTATGGGTACCTAAATATAAAGGATCACGAAACCCTAATATTTATCCTCATTAAATAAAACAAGTAAAGACAAGACTAGAACATTGGAAAGGTAGACTGAATAACAGAAGAGCTACCATCTGACAAAGCACAACACGATTTAGCTCCACTTAAAGTCAGGGGAGTGTACTTAGAGGAAAAAGTGCAATAATACCGATTAATTAGAAAGTTAACAGCTGATATTGTGAGTGCACTTAATTCTCTAAAGTGAACTTTTTCACTTTAGAGGAGCTAAATCCAGCACATGGAACCTGGTCAAAATGCATCATTCATCATATCATATAAAGCCCAGGGCTCCAACACAACTAAAAGAAGGTCCAAGAAACATAAGGTAATGATAAAGACCTAATGCTAAACCAATAGGGTTATCTCCAATCTATTGACCTGAAAACCTATATGAACTTTAACATTGCTTACACAAGAAAACTAAAACTAAAAAAACATCAAAACACGGGTTTCATATTGTTATTTTTAGATTTGGATTTGAGTCTAATTCAAACCCAAAAGCTAGCCAACTAATCATGAGGTGAGAATGGACCCCCTCCCCCTTACGTACAATATTTTGGCCATATCACTAATTCATATAAGATCTCCAACACACACACCTTATGCCAAGGACAGGACATCTTGAACATAAAGTTTGTAGGACTGAAGGTCAACAACAGCCTGACTAAGACTAGCCCAACAATTACTAGTATAAGCTTTAAAACCATCTTAAAATTTGATTTTGGGCCTAACTTAACCCCAAATTTTGGCCATATCACTAGTCAATGTGGAATCTTGATCAGTAATTACACATAGCTCCCTCCCGGAAATAATGTTACAGTTGTAAAAAAACTCACGACACAAACAAACATAAAAAGAACCAAAAGCACAAATAATGAGAACACGGTCAAGTCAAGGAATCAAAAACGAAATAGTTAAAAAACCTAAACGACGGAGCGAAAGGGCAAACTGAAGGACCTGAATAAAACCTCCCAGTGAGATTCATGAGGGCGTTGGCAGCATGATCTTCCTCCCTAAACTGAACATACACATTCCCAACCTGCGCAGAAACCACGAACGAAACAAAAATAAACAATTAAAACAATTCAATTTTAAAAAAAAATTGCGTGAAGGAAGGATGGAGAAAGAGAGAGACCATGTGATCGGCGAGGTTGTCGCAAATATTCAAGCTCTGAATGGCGCCGTACTTGCTGAGCTCCTCGAAGAGATCTTCGTAGAAGTCGTCGAAGTGATCCTGCACCTTGTCGGGATCGAGGGATTGGGGTTGTGGCTGATCGGGGTTGGTGATGATGTTCATGTTCATGTCGGGCCTCTGGTACATGTTCGACAGAACCAACGTTGGGCTAATTGTCGGCTTGGTGTGAAGCCGGGAGCACCGGTCGCCGTGCCTGCACGCGCCGATCTTGAAGTAGAACGGACAGTTCACCCTGTCCTTCTCCGTCCCGAATATCGATGCCAAGTGCTCCGCCATCTCTCCGTTAGGGTTAGGGTTTCGGTTTGGATTTGGGTTCCCCTTTCCTCTTACATTCCGCTATGTTTATCCTTTTATACACTCACCGCTTTAAAACTCCTCGTCCTAGATCTTATTTATTTATTTAATTGAATAATTAACTAATTTGTTTTGAGTTTTTGATGTGATTTATCTTTAAAAATTAAAATTCCAAGTTTGTAGTTAAGTTAAAATGATTTTTATCAGATGATTTATGTGCTACGTGATCTCCCAGGGGAAATTGGTTTTTTATTTAAAAAAACAATTGATTCAATTTTGATATTATTTGGTTAGTTTGATTTTTTATATAATTTTTTCTTAAATATGGAACATATTTTTGTTGGAAAATGTTTGAAATTTTGAAAAATATTTATGTATTTTTTTTCCTTTTGTTTGATATAGGATATCAATAGTTTTTTGTTATAATGTTTAAATATTATAAGTTCTATAATATTATCTTTAATTCTAACGATTAAAAAAATGTGTTTAATGTTATAGTATTTTTTATAAAAAAAAAAATTGATTTCTTAATGTATGTCTTTAACATTTTCTCATTATTTTTTATCTTATAATTGGGAAGTTACATTAAATTTAGACTAATTCTAGTTGAATTGGATAAAGTCATTAGACAAAATTCTTTCTAACACCTTTTTTCCATTCATAAACTTTGTTATAGGAAAACGTTTGTTTTCACGATAAAATATTATATTCTCAAGAGTCATGCTTTCAAAAATATTATCTCTAGGAATAGTACTCTCATTTGATTGACACTTAGTAATTTAAGAAAAAAAAAATTTATTTAATTCAAAATAAAATTTTAAAAAAAATGTGAAAGAATGAAGTAAAAATAAGTTTATATTCCTGAAATAAATATTAATAAGTAAAGCAAAAGTAAATATTTTATATCCCTGAAAACAAACAATGCTAGTAAGTAGTAATGTTATAAGAACCTGATATTCCTAAATTCATTTTTCCATGATTATCTGTGATACCGCAAAAGACAACTTAAGATCTTATCTAGGAAAAATCAATCTCTTTACCACTTAAACCAATAACATATCATTAACTATTAGATATTAATTTTTTATCATGATTTTTCATTTCATCAAATCAAAAGATATTGTTGTTTGTGGTGAACTGAAACAAACAAGTCTGATAGATTGTTGTGTGCCACATGTAGGATGGACGGTGGAATGTCTCGTAACTTTTCATTTCATCTACAAACACTATAACTTTTAACTACCATGAATATAATCCAACGTAGTAAGAAAAAAATAGTCTAGCAGAAAGAGGAGATTTATTATCTTTATGGCAATGAGAAGTGAGAGGTTGATGGGACATTCACTTGCCCCTTGTAACTCCCGTGCCTGTTACTTCAGGGTGCCCATTGATGGTTAGAGAGTAGTTCCTAGAAGGATGTTATTGCTTCCTGCACTTCCACTATTGACAGTAGAAGTGCAGGAAGTTTTAACCTTCCTAGAAATGCAGTGCTAATAGGCCTAAGTTTCTTGAGGCCCAACTGCACAATATTATGGGTTTCAACTGGGCTGGAGCGAGCATTTTATTAGGCCTGGTAATGGTCAACGCGAATGGAATATTCAGTGAAAACTTTCCACTGTTAATTGTTAAAGAAAATTGTAAACTATCCAATGCTCAAGACCGCACCATTATACGGGCATCACTTTCCAAGTAACCCCCACAAGGGAGCCCCCAGAGCACACTTCAATGGACCACAAAGATTTGGAAGCAGAATCTGAGAAACCATTGAAAAGTGATGCACTGTAATCTACTATGCTATACCATCCAAGGGTTTTATTTCGGCTTGGCATGGATTTAGAATAATTAACTCATTACAAAGCCAACCAAAAATGGGATGATAACCAATACGGTCCACGCATCATGTGCTCAATTCTAGCACGATAGTTTTCTCATCAATGTAAATAAAAATGTGTTTTTCACCAACGATGTTTATCGATCTTGCGGCCTGGTGACTACAGAAGAGAATATTGAAGAAGCTTGAGGAAAGTAACGATGAATCCATGCAAATCTTTATGTCAAAAGTCTTCTTAACAAAGTCCCGCGTCATGATAATCAATACTCATGATATAAATTACGGAAATTATACCAATTAGCGGAAGATAATTGTGGCAAGCATCCAGAAGAAGCGAGGAGTTGAAAATAAAATTTGAAAAATTCAACCGAAGAAAAGATTGTTGAGAAACAATTTAAATTTTTAATTTCAAATTACTATGATACTATTTAGATTTAGAAGATATTTTCATCTTTAAAATTTATTTAGATTTTTTAAAGATGTTATTTATAAATTAGATATATGTTTCCTCGTTAAATGAAACAGACAATTGGCTTAAACGGTTTCAATTAGGGACATGAAGATATTGCTATAATATAAACATTGTCATCCAACGAAATTGCTGCTATCTTTATCCGGGCAGTGTTCATCTTTCATTTAGAAAGATAAAATATAAACCAACTTTCGAGACAAATAAAATTGGTCGCATCTGTCTTAAAATCGTAGTATTGGGAATATAACGGATCAAGGGGAAAAAAGTTGAACATAGCTTAAGACAGAACTGTCTTAGCTCTCTGAATCAGAACTCAAAAATTATTGGCAAGGTCTTTATACCAAGACTATTGTTCTAACTATAAACTTATTGATCACAACTAAAACCGCAAATCCAAACCTCATTGCTCAAACTCGTGTGGATCTCCAGGTTTTTTCAACTTGAAAACTTTAGTAGGGCTCAACAGGGGTACGGAAGTTAGCTCCAGCATACACTGCTTCCGCACCAAGCTCCTCCTCAATTCTCAAGAGCTACCAAGAGCGCTCAAAAGTCAAAACATTAAGAAAAGAGGCTTAATGAAAACTGAAACTAGTGTAATGAATGAACAACACTAACCTGGTTATATTTAGCAAGACGCTCGGACCTGCATGGAGCTCCAGTCTTAATTTGACCCTGTTCAAGAAAAAGAAAACATTAATATTTTGGACTTTCGTTGGAGTGGTAATAACACAAAAGTTGAATGAAACAAGGCAATACCGTTGCCAAACCAACAGAAAGGTCAGCAATGAAGGTATCCTCAGTCTCTCCACTGCAACCAAAATATATGAATGTAAGTATATAGAATGTAGTTGGCTTGTTAAAGATCTTACAGTTGTAGGATTTGTATTTGTATATTTCACTATTGTCATCTGCATTTAAAGACAGTTCCAAACCTTCTGTGACTGGCCATGACACCCCATCCAGCTTTTTTGGACATCCTGACAGCTTCAATACTCTCAGTCACAGAACCAATTTGGTTGACCTGTTCAATTAAAATTTGTGTCAAGTTATGGTGTATATACACATCTACATAGCTCCAACAACTTCTTGCTAAAAGATTTTCATGAGTCAAACAGTACCTTAAGGAGAAGAGCATTGCATGCTTTTGTATCAATTGCCTTCTGAACCCTCTGTGGTGGACAAAATGCAAAAAGTCAAAGGACAATCCTTCTGGGCTCCAACAGAATAAAAACATTTTTTGAGGGAGGGGGAAGTTTTGTTTGATCAATATGCAAACCTTGGGGTTGGTAACCAAAAGATCATCACCAACAATTTGTACATTGGTTCCAACCTCAGTAGTAAGCTTAGCATAGTGCTCCCAGTCATCCTGGTCAAAAGGATCCTCAATTGAAACAATTGGGTACTCTGTCACAAATGACTTGTACAGATCTTTCAAAGCATCTCCAGAGATCTTCTGGGAGCCATCATTGTTCTGCAGGTCAAACAGAAAAGGCCAAGAGATAAATAATCTAATCTAAATATGCAACAATTGTATCAGTATTACTTACGACAAGATCTCTTCATACAGTAATCCATTTATGTATAATGAATATTCAAAATAATGATCAGATGCAAATGAGTGAGAAGATAAATTCCATTGGGGTAATTGAGAATAAATATGAAGAGAAGAGTAGAGATTGGAAGCCCCATGCAGTCTGCTTCTATTTCTACTTTTTCCCTTCACAATTATTTAGTGTTTAGACTGCTTTCCTTTAATGTTGTTTCTAATGAGTGTCAGAGCCTCTTAGCTATGCATGTTTCTTTAATTGGGGATTATTCTCATTTGCCTGGTTCTTATCACTTTCCAATTAGACTAACAGTAGCAGTAATAGGCTATATAATAAAGAGCTCACATCTTCCTTGAAGTTCAAATCGTATGTTTTGTCCTCCTTGTAGAATTCAGAAGCTGCAACATCCATTCCAATGACAACCTAAGAACATAATAGCAATTGTCAAAGTCATGTAAATGAAGACACCTGAAATGCCAAAGCACCATAAACGGAATTTTGAAGAGGGAAAATACTAACTTTGCCTGTGTAACCAGCTTTGGCAATGGCAGTTTTCAGCAATTCCAAACCTTCCTTGTTTTCCTGAACACTCAATAGAAGCTTATCAGTTACAGGCCAAAAAGATGAGCAGGTATCGGAGTTCCATGCATAAAAAGAAATGAGTTAAAATATTGACCTGGATGTTAGGGGCAAAGCCACCTTCGTCACCAACATTTACTGCATCTTGACCGTATTTCTTCTTAATCACAGACTGAAATAAAATTAGCAAAAACCCATCATTAATGACTGTATCACAGTCATACAGCTCGACAATCAAGTTGACAACCATCAAGGAATGGAAGCATTCACAGATAAACACCAGGCCTAACAGGCTGTGATAACTTTATAAGCTAACTTTCAAGTAAAAGCACTCAATAATGGGGGTAAAACCAAAGCTTAGCATTGGTGTCCATGTCCAACTATCCATTGGTGTTATCCTAGTTTGGCAAGATTTAAAAAATACATTTGGGAAGAAGTAAATGAATGTAACATACAAACTGACCTTCAAATTGTGATATACTTCTACACCCATCTTCATGGCTTCCTTGAAAGAGGAAGCTCCCACGGGAAGAACCATAAACTCCTGCATATAAATAGCATTTCATAAATATCTGAAACTTGTCTTGCTCCCTCTCCCTCTCTCTCTCTCTCTCTCTCTCTCTCTCACACACACACACACACACACACAGAAGAAAGGTCTTTGAATGCATGCCTGCATAGCAAGTTTGTTTCCTGCATGTGATCCACCATTAATGACATTGAAAGCAGGAACAGGCAAAACCAACTTTTTGTTACCCGCAATATTTGCAATATGCTGCACCAAAAGAATGAAATGGCCATAGTGAAGTAAGATATAGAAAACAACAGAAAACCTCAATCCAAAAAGGCACACAATTATGGTGCGTTTGTTTGTTGTGACGGGGGGATTGTAAGAACTAGCAAACTTGCACCATCAGATCTAATAACCCATTGTAAGAGAATCATCGTAAGCAATATAACAGTATGATAACACCTATATCATGTTCATCTTGAATAAGGAATTTCATAAAATTTAGACTATAAGCAAGCCACCAAAGCAGCAGATATTTTCACTTTTTTTTTAGACATCACATATTTATATCAATTTTCAGGTCAGCTTCAATTACACAGAATGGAGTCAATGAACAAGTTTCATTAATGATAATCAAGTACCACAGCTCATGGATAAATACCTTGTAAAGAGGAACTTTCAGGACGCTAGCACCAGCTTTGCAGACTGCAAGAGACACTGCCAATATGGCATTTGCTCCAAGCTAAAACAACAAAAGATTGCATTAGAATAATATGAACCACATTCAAAATGTAAATTTCCAAACATAATCAGCAAAGCACCTTTTGCTTGCACCAACCCCATTCGTTAACAGTTCCATCAAGCTGTTGAACCATTAAGTTGTCAATAGCAGTCTGCTGAGTTGGGTCCTGCTCATCGTCACAAAAAGCAACATAAAAGTTAGATCGAGCCATATAACCTCTAGCAAGTCCCAACTTGAGCAAGTAAAAAATTCTTTAGTTAACAACATTACTGTAAAATAAATTGAACCAACCTTGCCAACCAAAGCAGGGGCAATAATGGTGTTCACATTGTCAACAGCCTGCATGTGCAACAAAAGACCATGTAAAAATAAACGATTAGATCAATCTAACATGACGACCTTCCACACTATTTAGTACAATAACACGAGACTTACCTTTGATACACCCTTTCCAAGGTAGTCAGAGCCTCCATCTCTCAATTCAAGGGCCTCATAAATCCCTTTAAATTAAATGAAATATAAATACAATTAAAATCGAGCAAGGGGGCACTATACGAGAAAACTATCTAAATTTCATGGAAAATTTTAAGAATATATAAGCTATCTGAGAAACCTTATCCAAATTATTTAAGAAAACATATACATCCAACGTCCAAACTAATCCTACGTGCGTTGTGTCAAACGAACAATGGATTGGATTATAAAAAAAAAAAAAAGACTATTAAAAAGAACGCTTGTATTTTCGGAAATGACAATTATCACGCACGAGAGCAATTTCGAAATCTACAAAACGCAGTGGCAAAATCGGAATTGAGAGAAATGAGTGAGTGAGTATACCAGTGGATGCACCACTTGGAACAGCAGCTCTAGCAAAAGTACCATCGGAGCATGTCAAATCCACCTATTATAGCAATCATCCATCACATCAGATAAGTTTCTAATTATAAACCAACACTCTACCTCATCAGATTCAAATTCAGACATGAAAAAAATCTGTGTGGAATAAAAGCTATAAAAAAAATGAGTAAATAAAAATACCGAGTAATAATAACAGAAAAGTGATGTGGAAAGTGAAAAATAAAGTGCAGAAGTATGGAAATGGAAGAGGAAGTGGAAGAAACGAACCTCGACGGTTGGATTGCCACGACTGTCAAAGATCTGGCGGGCCTTGATGCTAACGATGGTAGCCATGGATTGAGATCTGCAGTGAGTGAGTGAGTAGAGTTGGGATTTGGGAAGAAGAAGATGTGGCGAATCTTAGGAGGCCGGACATGTGTGTGGGGTTATTTATAGGCCCGACTAAGCCTCGCTCACTTTTAGGTTTAGGAAACTTAAACATCATGTGATTTCTCGCTTGGTCTCTCACATTAACTCTATTCTTTTTTAAGAAAAAAATCATAGCACTTTTAAAATAAAATGTGTTGGGCAAAATTCGAAGCTCAACGTTTTTTCTTAACTTAATTGCTGTCATCATTGTCACATTACCACTAATTAAAAATTAGTAGAGCTAAACCTATCTCTACTCAAAGCTTAATTCAAATTCAATATAAAACTTATTTTTTCCAAATTGAAGTTAATTTAAGTTTGTGAACGATTCCGTTTAGTTTGTTAGTCCAACTTAAGACTAATCATGTGAGGCATATGTATTATAAGAATTTTTCTTTTGCAACAAAGTTTTTTTTTTTCATACACAAATCATAAATTGAACTCCTAACAACAACATGTTTATAAAATTCAACCAATTATAATAATTCTGGTTGATTATTGAGTTGATGTTTAAATTAATTAAGTCAAATTATATGTAACTTAAATTCATTTCATTTATTTAATGAGCTTAATTTATAACTTCATAAAATATTTTGTTTAACTAAAAGATCATTTTGAACATGAATTCATTTTAATGAATTCATTATTTAACTGAGTCTTAAACTATCATCGAGTTAGTTTAATTCATTGTGAAATCGTGATTTTTTTTAAAGATAAATACTTGTGAAAACAAAATAGGAATCATGTTTAATATAATTTTAAAAATAATATAATCAACAAATTTATTTTTGTTATAAATTAATAAAAAAAAGTATTTATATATCCGATACATAATAACGCTGTTATTTTATTACTTAGTTTCTTGAAATGTGCCAATTCTATTCAAAGTTGAAACAGGTACCCAGGAGTACGAACATCTCGTACAGAAGCGGCGACTTGAGCTAATTTGACTGGTTTTAATTTTAGGAACTATTCAAGCTTAATGCCGAATTTTACAATAAATAAACATTTTTAAGAAAATTGTTCGGTTTTATACCTATAAATTACAATATTTTACATATATTAAAAAATAATTTAGGGAAACCAGTTTTTCGAACAAATAAGGGCTCTTGAAAAAACATTAAATTAAATATAATACTTTTTTGATTATTAAATTAAATATAATCTAAACACACTATAAGCGTGTTTGAGTAGTGAGGGATAAATAAATTTTAAGTTTTGGGCTAAAACTATATGTGTGTGTGTTAGTATTTTAATTCGTATATCATACATGATAATTTTTTTTATAAATTAATTGTTTTACTATATTTCAAATTTTAATGACATTTTCTAATTATACTTGTGTATCATATTTACATATATTTTGAATAAAAATGAAGGATAAATTAAGGACAAAAGTTAAGGATAAATTATTTTGACTACAAATTAATTTAAATACACTTTGGTGTGTTTGATTTGATGGCTTAATTATTTGTAGGTAAAAAGAGTTTAATTAAACCTACTAAGATCTATAGGTTGAGATAGTCTTTATGAGGTCATAAGTTCAACTTTTGTACAGCCATTATAAAAAAGTTTCAATTATGAAATGTCTAAATTATTAAAAAAGGAAAATAAAATTAACTCCTTATGACATATGTTCATAAATAGGATATTTTAAAAAGTTTTATTTTCAAAGCATTTTATTTTAGATAATCTCCAATGAGTATAATTTATACAATCCATTTTAAACTTTTTAGCCCTTATTAATTGGTCCGGATAATGTCATATTATAATTAAGCAATTCATACACATTATGTTTCTTTAATAGTATAGTTTTAAACAACTATTTGAATGATTCATTGTTAAATGATCTTTAAATGTATAAAAAAAACATTGTTTTAATCATTAGCAAATTATTGCTAATAGAAGTTGATTTTAAGCAACTTAACATCATATGTAGATTTTTTTAATAATAAAAGAAAAACACTAAATAGCAGTATCTTAAAATAAGTAAGTCGTTAAAAATGAGCGTGAAAAATACTTTCATGAGATAAGTATTTTTCCATTTGGATGCTTTCACGCCTAATTGTAATGACATTAATCCAACGAGTGTTGAAAAATATATCTAAACTGGTGATTTTGCTTTTCTGGTCATGAGATATTTAACTTTTTTGTTTGCTCTTCAATTTGCTTGAGGCGCAAGAGAAAGTTAGCATTTGCAAGTAGTCAAGTACATACAACTGAACATGTTAGGTGAGTGATTTGGTGGATCCATGGACCACCAAAGCAGGTGAAGAACTAACAACATCTCGGAAAGAAGGGAACCGATCTAATTTGACTGCTTTTAATTTTAGCAGCTATTAAAGCTTCATACATTAATATCAAATCTTACATTAAGTAATCATTTTTTTAAAAAAAAAACCGTCAGTTTTACAACAATAAAATTTTAATATTTTACATTGTAGGGAAACTAAATTCATTAACAGGTTAAAATCAAATCAAATGCTAATATGCACTAAATAAAAAATCTTTAGTATTTAAAATGTGTTTCATATGTTGATGGCTTAGATTTTGCTGGTTTGGTCATGAGATGTTTTACGTTTTGTCTTGCTCTTCAGTTTGCTTGGTGAGCAAGAGAAGTGGGCCTTTGCACATTAATGTGTTTGAGTTATGAGGGATAAAGAAATTTTAAGTTGTGGGGGAATATTTATATATATAAATTGGTAATTTATTTTGTATATTATATATAAATATTTTATACAATTAAAATTCTAATAATAAATACATTTAGTATTTAAATTATATTATACTTAAAATTCATAATAAATTAATATATAAATCATATTTTGGATTTATAACAAATAACTTAAATTTTGGTATAATATTATTTTCAACTATTGATCATTTCTTAAAAAAAAATTCAATTTAAAATATAGTACGTCGAAAATTTTAGATGGTTAAAAAATTCCCAAGTATATAAATAAAGATAATACAAAGATAGTTTGAAATAGTTGATAATTTTTTATTAGTTTTAGGAATAGGGTGTAAAATGTACGTGCATCTAAAGAAAAGAAGAGAGAATAATAGATTAAGAGAATAATAGTAGATTTGTGAGAACAATACTTATATTATGATTACCTTTTCTATCTTAAATTAGGTTAAACATGTAAGTTAGTCCATATATATGTTGTGATTAATCACTTTTTTCCTTTTATGTAAAAACTTATTAAATTGGTCCTTATACATGCGAATATTATTGATTTTTTTTATTGTTTATTTCTCTTCTTACTCTTATAAAAAAAAGTCACTTTTATATTCTGCATTATAAAAAACAAAAAATAATATATAGTAGCTTTCAGGCTAAAGATATACAATCGAATACGAATTTTGCATGGAATATTGGCAATCTTGTCGCATAAGATACAGAGCATAGACTATAGTCACGTCCATGTAAGTGTGAAGGGATGTGAGTAGAATTTCACAAACTTAATAATTTTTTATTAATAGAATTATATGTGTAGTTTTTATTTACATGTATGATTTTATCATATAATAAAAAAGTTTACATGAAATTATTCACTCTAGTTTAATATCATTCTGTACAAATAAATCTTTATTTATTTGGTTTTCACGATTAATGCCATTAATTTCTTCACTCGGAAAAAATGAACAAGGTTAATTGAGGAAAAACTATATACGTTCTGTAACATGTTTGAACTAAAGTTTCAAACTTAAATTTCAATTAACTTTATTTTGGAAAATGAATATGCAAAAGTAACCCTCCTTTTATTTATATTTTAAACTGAGATTCAAAATAAAATCGAAGTAAAACTCACTTTACAATTAGATGTAATTTTAAAAAGTAAATAATATTTTATTTTATTCTATTTTATAAACGGGCGTTGAGAGTCTCTCAACTGAAAAATGAAAATTAGACATAACTTTACTATACGTGGCTGTGATGGTGTTGAAGTAAAAGCATACCTACCAGAGACGCTTATTCCAGACTAGTTGCAACATGTATCACGTCTCAACATCAAAAGAAAAAAATATTAGCCTGACTCTCGGTGTTAGTAACGACTCCTAATTTAAAATTGCACTTGGTATGTACTAGTTCATATATCAAATATTTTATAATGTCCCAAATAATATATAAATTTAATTATTTTTAGGACTACCAAGAAGTATGAACCAACCTGAACGAAAAAGAAAATACGACTATAATAAATAAGATATCAACAATAAATCAGCTTAATTAAAAAAATAAAAACAACAAGTCGGTGGTACATGGCCACTTGTTATGAAAAATACAATAAAAGAAGTTACTAAAACAAACTGTGAAGTTCAACGACACTTATAGTATTTTATATACAGATTATAATTAATCAATGCGAGTAGGTGGCACAGTGTGAGACTGTGCGTGTTCTTGTACCAAGTTTGATATCCTCTGACGAACATTGTTGTAGCGTGCGTTTCTCCGTCATTACACATGCCATTTGTTCTCATCGTTACTAGTTGAGTAGTTGTCAACTGATAATGATGTTTTATATCAGAATTTGTTAGCAATAGCATAGAAAATAGGTTTGCATTGTTAATTTTCAAGAAAGGATGATAATACAGAATTCAACATTTTCTTACCGCACCATCAACTAAGGCTATAAGAAAACACATTAGCATCGGTTAGTGGTGGGAAACTAGAGTAACAGATTAAAACTAAATTTGGCCAAAAATTGGGAGAGAAAAAAGATATATTTTCCCTTATTTTTTTCTTTCTTTTAAGTTCTGAGTTCGCATAAAAAGCATTGAATAGAGACATCTAGACTGGCCCAGTTTCATCTTTTGTATGTAGGTAAAGCTGACGACGCTACAGCTATAGCCCATGGCCCATTGGTTCGAGGACCACAAATAGATACTGTAACGTTTATGGCGTCATGTGAAAATACACAAGTACTGGCCGAAAAAAGGGTATCAAAATACACAGGCTGACAAGAAGAATTTAAAAATACAAATATCAAAATTCAAGAGCGGGGGAAAAAAGAAACAAAAGGAGACGGATGCCCCAATTCATTGCCCCTTGGGCCTTGGATCCTCCACGCTACACGGCTAAAACGATGATGAAAAGTGTCAACAGCTACCTTCTAGCTCATATATTTCCACCTAATCCTTTTGTCACCTAACTAAAATCAATATTTTTTTAATAAAAACTCTGGTCCAGTCATTTAAAAAAAAATTGATATTAAATAAATCATAACTTAAGATATTATTGTTAGTAAATTTAAAAATATTAAATTATTTTATTAAAAAATTATTTAAATACTTAAGTATATTAAGTACTATATAAATAAGTTTTTTTTTATTAATCACATCGATAGTGTTTCCGTTTACACAAAAAACATATTTTAAAAGTAAAAATTAAGATAGTTTCTAATTAATTAATAGTATAAACTTCTCTATACTAAAAATACATGAAATTATTATTTTTTTATCTATTTTTAATATATAATAGTAGATACTTTTAGAATATTTATTAATATGTTTTATCAATTTAATTAAAATACATGTAATGATATTTTATAATATTATGTTTTTTAGTAGAGATGACAAGTTATTTTCAAGAAGAATATTCTTATTTGAGTAAAAAATTATTATAAATCGTAAAGTTTTTCCTTTGAATTTTGAATTCAGTTGTGCGTTTAAGAATCAAATTTGAGATTATATTTTATCATATATATTAAGATTATTGTTTTTAACACTTGTTTAAAATGTATATGTATAGTAATTTTTAATTAAGTGGCAGTGTACTCACATTTGATGAAAATGAAGCCTTTCTTTATATATTTCGTTAATTATGATTATGATGTGATTACTTTTTAAAAGTAATAATAATTGAGGAGTGACGACAAAATGTGTTACTAAGTAAGTACTGGGGTGTGACTTGGCACAAAATGAAGCAGCCTTGTAACGAACCTAGTTTTGGGCTAACACGTGAGGCCTCCCCAGACTCTGGAGTCTTCTTCACTCTCAACCCTAGCCAAACGCAAACCATTCATTCAGTCTTCAGTAACTACCACACTCACACTCTCATCAACTAATCTCACCATGGCCGCATCCATTACATTGTCAAGGCTTTTCTCTTCCACCATCACCACCGCCTCTCTCTTCCCACCCAAAGCCCTCCCTTCCAAACTCTCTTCTCTTCGTCTCCCCACCCGCCGCCACCCCAAGCCGCTCCGATTCTCCTCCTCCACCATCACCGCCACCATCTCCGTCGGCGACAAGCTCCCGGAGGCAACCTTTTCCTACCTCGACTCAGACGGCGAGGTGAAGACGACGACGGTGTCGGACCTCACCAAGGGGAAGAAGGCGGTGCTGTTCGCGGTCCCCGGCGCGTTCACCCCCACGTGCTCGCAGAAGCACGTGCCTGGCTTCGTGGAGAAATCCGGAGAGCTGAGGGCGAAGGGAGTGGACACAATCGCATGCATTTCGGTCAACGACGCCTTCGTCATGAAGGCATGGAAGGACGACCTCAAGGTCAACGACGAGGTCCTCCTGTTATCAGACGGTAACGGAACCTTCACCAAAGCCATTGGAGTCGAACTCGATCTCAGCGACAAGCCCGTTGGGTTGGGCGTTAGGTCAAGGCGTTACGCGCTTTTGGCCGAGGATGGGGTTGTGAAGCTCTTCAATTTGGAGGAAGGTGGTGCCTTCACTTTCAGCGGCGCTCAGGACATCCTCGACGTCCTTTGAAATGATCGTAATTCTTGTTCTTCCCCTTTTTAATCGGGTTAGGGTTTTGTTAATAACGTGGATGGGTTATCATAATATCCTGTGCTGGTGTTGAGCAAGTTTAGTAGTATCATTTTTTAAAGAGTGGGTAAATCGGAATTTTGTTGAAGCATTCTTGTAATATTTTAAGCTTACATACAGAGTACTACCGGTTTCTTGAAAATAATTGGACTTCCTAGATACTGTTCTGTTGAACAGGTAGGATTTACTATGCACTGACGCTTTTAATGATCCTTGTGTTTTGACTTGTGTGATGTGTTTTGATGGTTAGAAACGTGGAAATCATTGTCAGTACTAGTAACCTCTCTAAGTATGTAGGTTTGTAGAGATCACGATGTGGAAAATTGGATTGTCTTGCCGTCATTAGATGATTCTTTGTTTTAAGGATGCGTCTTTCCAATTCAAGCTAGATGTAGAGCATGGTAAGCAAATGATATTGTGTTTGATTTTTTGTTGGAAGACTTTTACGGTTGAACAAAAAAACTACAAATTACGAATTCTCATTTCTCACATAACATACATATACAATGGGCATGAAAATGTGTATCCAATCTAACTTTAGATCAAACATACCAGTAGTTTAGTGGTTTAAGTAGATCGATTCTCAAAAGCCATCTAACTTGTGTATTCGTAGGTAGTTTCAATTGAGTTAAATAAGAATCATGCTTAATTATCAGTTTTTAACGTTTAATAATTATATCAAGTAAAGGAATTTATTTTCCTTTGAAACGATGGAAATGGATGGAGGAAAAAAGCAGTACTAATGTAAAAACGGAACCCAAGTTTTGTCCCGTTCCATTGTATACAAGAAGATAACAAAACCAAATTTATCTATTTATGGTTCTCAAAGAATTTTAGAATCAGATTACTTTGATTGTAGTATATACATACAGTTGATTTAAATAAAAGATTATTCATTATTCAATACGATTTACCCACAAATCATTCTGCCTAGTAATAATAATGTTTACAAGACAACCTAACCTCCACCAATAAGCATACTCCAAGCTTTTCAGTCAGGTCTACCAACCTCATGCTAAATTTGTTGTGCAGTTCGAATATCACCCTGAAAAGGTTACCGAAGTAATAATCACTACAACAAAATTGACGCCGTTGCACTACGCAAAAGAGATAGGATATGCGAAACACAAGTCTGGAATGATTCTTTGATGCTGAAACTTCTGGCATTTTCGTTTGATCTTTGTCATATTCTGGCAAGATTGCGACACTATGCCTCGGTGTGTGCGCTGAAAATTTATTACCGTTTGTTTCTGTTTGGCAAAAACTAGTGGAATTTCAGCCTCACAAAAACCATCAACAATGCAGAATCCTTGACCTAGTGTGATGGAGACCTACGATATTTCTTTGAAGTTGATACTCATGAAAACCTCCCTCAAACATGTCCCTGCACTAAAATATACGCTCCATTGAAATGTTGAACATCGAATTTTGGATCCAGCCCTCTAATCTTCATATCATCAATGAAATGTTTACTAAACACTTGAATAAAATTTTGGGCATATAATTAACAAACGCCATTTCTTTTTTTAAAAAAAGAAAAGCAATATCAAACTTCGGGCGTGTTTTTAAAATTACTTTATTATATATCTGACTTAATCAGGCAAACAATTTATGTGTATAGCGTCTTTTTTAAAGAGCCATTAAGGAAATGTGTTAATTATTTATTAAATAAGTTCTTATCACATGATGCCATGCCTTATATATGATATACATTTAATTATGAAACTTATCAAAATAAATTTTAAAAAAAAACTTATTTAGACAAGTTTCACTAAAAAAATTATTGAGAAGTTATAGAAAAACTTGTAAGGGGCATGATTCATTTTCATAGGTTAAAAGAAGTTTCACGCAAACTTTTCCAAACGTTCAATTATCAATAACTAAAATCCACAAAGAACTGTGAATAAACAATTAGGATTACGAATAGTCTTACCATTTTGAGCTTGAATTAACTTCCTCTTCCCTGGGAATCTGACTTCGTCTCCCCTCCAAGGTGTTTAACAATCCCCCTTTTAGATGTAATATCAGCAGAAAGTGATGTTTGATAATCTAGAACATACATATACTAGATGCGCTATGTTATCAGGCACCTATCCTTATTTTCCAATCATATGCACTGAACAATCGGGCAAGGAGTTTACCTTGACATTCTTCTAGTTATTCAGTCCTCTAATGCTCAATTCTGAGGATACAACTTGAGCCTCTCGCAGCATTCCCTCCTCTCTTAGTCCGGAAATTAGCTGGTAGCATATGCTGACATTTAAAAGCAAACCCCTGTCAACCATTTCCCTATACCAAAAGTATGCACCATTGAAATCTTTTAAGTCACTAAGTCCCTTAACCAGAATGTTATACGTATCAACTTTTGGAACCAGTCCTTTAGCCTTCATATCATCAACAAGATGCTTTATTTCTGAAACCCTTCTATCTCTAAGATATGCAAGAATCAAGCAATTGTAAGTCACCTTGTCGCAATCAACTCCCTGATCAACCATCTGTTGATGCAAAGACATTGCCTTCAGAACATTTCCATCTTCAGCATAACTGTAAATCATTTCATTATATACAAATTGATCCGGGACCAAATCCATTTGTAACATTTCTTGAAACATTTTCTCCATTGTCACCACGCCTTCCTTCCTGCATGCATAGATCAAAGGGTGAAAAGTCCCAACTGTAGGTTTTATGCCAAGAATCTTCATCTTGTCATACAATTCAAGACATTTCTGGGTGTTTACTGACTTGGCATATCCTGAGATCAGAGAATTGAATGTTATTACATCCGGGTTACATCCCTTGCCTGCCATTTGGAGAAACAAATCCTCAGCTTTCTTTACTCTTCCATTTCTTCCAAGTCCATTTATCATAGTATTGTAAGTCACAAGAGTTGCGTCTATTCCACTTTGTATCATTTTATCAAAAAATCTGAAAGCATCTTTCAATTTACTCAATGAGCAACTAGCTTCAATGAGCATATTATATATTTCTGCATTTGGAGAAACCCCACGACCTATCATATCCGCAAGCACAATCTCAGCATCAATAAGCTTACGATCTTTGCAAAGACAATTTATTAGAGAACCATAGCTGATGACATTAGGCTTTATCCCTGCCTTGTCCATTTCATCAAGAAACTCAAAACACCTGACAAAATGGCCCTTCTGGCCATAACCATTAATCAATGAGTTATATGTTTCCACAGTAGGGGAAACACCCTTATCTACCATCCTCCTAACCCATGTCTCTGCTTGGTCCACCTCCCCAGTTTCACAGAACTTGCTAATCACAGTATTAAAAGTGATTCGATTAGGCTCCAACCCTCGTTCCTCCATTTGTTCAGTTGTCAGTATAGCTTTCTTCACATCACCCTCTTGGCAATATGCATTCACCAATATGTTATATGAAATCTTGCTTGGAGTAACTCCATTTTCCACTAGTTTGGCCAGAACCTCTTCAGCCTTTTCAATCCTCCCAACCCTGCATAGTCCATTCAACAAAATACAATAAGTTCGCTCATCGATTCTTATTTCTTTTCCATCAAACAAACCGTCATCACCTGCACCATTCGAATGATCATCAAACACAACACTCAAAAACCCACCAGGCAAAAAACCACTGCCCTCCATCTCTAATAACACCTCCCTCGCATCATCCAACCTCCCCGAACCACAAAGACCATTTAACAAGGAATTATACGTGACAAGATTACACTCCACATTCTGTTCCTTCATCCTCTCCTTGAAGCCAAAAGCTTCCTCTATACCACCCACCTTACAGTATCCATCAATGAGCGTGTTATAAGTAACCGTATTCGGAACCATGTTTCTCTGAATCATTTCATCGAACAGCTTCCGAGCATCCTTGATTCTTCTCAACTTACACAACCCACCCAATACCAAGTTATAAGCGAACACGGAAGGGCCCATTCCATCCTTTACCATGGATTTCATCAACTCAAAACCCTTATCGAGGTCCTTCAACATCACCGCCGCCTGAACAGCCTTTCCGTAAGCGACAGCATCGGGCCGAGTACCAGAATCGACAACGTCGGCGAAGACAGCGAGGGTTTTCTCGAAGTGTCGGGAATCCACCAGGGTCCTGAGCAAGCGGTTGACGGAACGCGTGGAAGGGACAAAACCGTCTTTTCGCATGGTGGAGTACAAGTTGGTGGCTTCGTCGAGCATTTTGGAGACGGAAGAGAGCCATAAGAGATTGTCCGAAAAGAAGGGTTTGGAGACGTGCGCGTGGAGTTCGGAGAGAGAAGAGAAAGCGGTTTTGGTGAGAAGAAGGGATCTGAGGAACCTTCTTGCGGTGATCGTGCGGCCGCGGCTTATTAAGGTTTCGAGTTTTTGAACCTTTTGAAGGCGCTTCTGGTATTGGGGATCGGATTCACAGAGTGTGAATGATTGGGAGCAGAAGAAGGAAATGGAATTGTTGAAATGCGAATTGGGACGAAGACGGAGAGCAGAAAGAGTTCCAAAACCCATTGTGTGGCGCGAAAACCCCTTCTGCTCTGTAATTCACACATTGCTGGAACTGGAATTCTTCATGGCTAACTCGCTTCCCAATTAATTTGGGTCATTGTTTGTGGACCGTGCTTTCGGCCCAATTTATTTCTGTAAATTTAAATCTAAACTAATACCGAAAAGATTTTAAAAAAATATATTTTTAATCCTTAATGTTAATATATTTTTTGTGATTATTTATTTATAAAAAAAACTGTGTTACTATTTGAATAGAGTTGATATAATATTTTAAATAACATTGTGAAAATAAAATAAAATCAAGAAACTGAATTATTCAATCCAAAACATAAACTTAATATTATGTTTGTAGCGAATGATATATATATATATATATATATATGCATTTTTTCAATCTAAACCAAAAACATTCTTATTAGTATATGAAAAGGCAAATTTTACCACTTAAGCGTTAACATAGTTGACAAATTGTTTGGTTTCTTAAACATAATTAGTCAGGGTTTGATTTCTAGAGGTATGTATAGCAAAGACTTCGTTTGCAAAATAAATTTGATATTTTGTAAGTATTTGAAAAAATTGGAAATGAAAGAAAAATAACAGTTTTTTTTTTTTTTGGAGGAAAGATGTCCTTAATTTTTCTTTTAGTTTAATTAACACCCATTGGACAATTTGTTAATGTGATGGGTAGAGTGTAGGGGGAGTATTTTTTCTTCTTCAATTATTTGTAGATTTCCATCTTACATCTCTTTATTTTATTCTTTTGAAAAAGAAAAATCTATCATTTTACTTTCTTTCTTGTTCTTGTTAAAGGAACATGATGTGTGAATGACATCAGTCTTATTTAGTCTCTATTTATAATTCTAGAGTCAACTCGTCTATTGCCATATTGCGCTAGGCTGTTAGCCTTTAGCAATTACATAGAAGGAAATTGCAAGAAGCTTCTACTAGAAATTCTGTCATGTCTTTTTGTTCAGTATTCTTGGAGTTGGAGGTTAGATATAAGAAGTAATCCCTTCGTCAGCCATTGAATTTTCCCGTCAATTATTTCATCATATAAATCAAGCCAATTTAGTTATTGACTTTCTTTGGTATAACATTAACTTTGTTGTTTTCTATTTGGAAATCTGTGACTTGCACTTCAGAAGGCACATTTCTGTCAAATTTGAAACAGTCTAACACAGAAGAAATGCAAAATGGGAGTTTGTGTATTTTATCCCATTTCTTGAAGCTGCTTATTTTTTTCTTCAAACAAATACAATGTAAAGAGAAGTAAATGTTAAAAAAAAAAAACCCCCTACAAAATCATATAAACAATCCATCTAATGTTTGCTCCCCGAAGGATCGATGCCACATGATTGCTGCGTTCTGGTTCTGTGTACTTGCCTTTCATGAGAAGAATTTCAGTAATTTCTTATATATCTTTGCAGTATATTCACAAGAAAAGTAACTCTTTAGAGTCACTGACTCTGATTATGCAACACCTTAAAGAATGACCACCCTTTCTTTTTTATACTAACAAGCTGTGATTTGCCAGAACTATGTTGAAAACACTATAATACACGTTGATAAGAAGGCACAGAAGCTGAAATAGCCGAATGAAATGCCAAACCCTTCTAGGAGCTGGGAACAATGGTGCCAACATATCCAAATGCCATGATGAGGAAGGCAAAAGATTGGATAAAGAGGAAGATGAAGAAATGGTTTTTCCCGAACATAACATCATAGCAGCCACAAAAGAAGAGGTAGAATCCGACACCAAGCTCCAACAAGTGAATCCTAATGATATTTGAACACAAAAAATAACCAATGTAGGTTAGCAGCCCAATATCATATAAAATTTACTACTTAGAAATCAGTGAAAGTTATCAAATAACTGAGCCAAGAATGCTTATTCATACCTGTCTCCAATCCTGAATCGAGGCTTTTTAGGTGCTTTACCTCCTGCTTTAGCCTTGAGAGCATCACCAAGTTTTTCAGTGACAACCCATTCGTTCACGCGACTAGCCTCAAGTAGACCAATAATCGTTGCCTTTGTTCGATGCAGAGACATGACATTCTCAAAGAGAATCCAGAAGATCATCAAATGGAGTGACCTGAAACATAGGAAACACAACGAATAAAGTCAACAAAGTTTTACTTGCAAAACAAGAAACTTGTTTTTAAAATTGCTTCATGTGATTTGAAATCAAGACCTTGGAGTTCCAACTGCATTTAGAATAGTGATGATGGAAGGGATATAGACAGCTCCCCACTTTGGGACCACAACCTCAGGCAACAAAACTGTTGCAGGTAATACAATGCAATAAAACACAAACGTGTTGATGTGTGCTACGACCTTTCGAACAAAGAAGAAGCTGTAAATCACATGTATCTTCTTCCACAATGACACTTTCTGCAATGGACATAACATACATATGAATTTGAGCATAAGTAGTCAACATAGTTTGTCTTGCTCCCGCATATTCCTGATAAAATTCAAGAAAACAAAACAAACTTACCTTGTTGTTTATGATCTCCATGGCCATTTTCCTAAAAAGATTGGCTGGACCACAAGACCAACGGTGCTGTTGGTAGCGGTAGGCCTTGAAAGTACTTGGCAACTCATTTTTAACCTGTAGCCAAATGAATAGCTCATATCAGAAACAAATTGATAGCACACACAGACATTAAGTATTACTATTAAATAGAAGTGATATATCACTAAAAGATGATTTAAACATGAATTCTCACAACTATCAAGTTTTGGTAACATTTAATTATAAGGATTTAGCTCTTCTAACTTAAAGATATTTATAAAGTAAGAAAGCAAAGCTTCCAAGATACTTTAATTCAAACCATCAAATGAAATATAATAACTAAGTTTGAAGAAAGCGAACCTTCAAGTCAGACAAGTATAAGAATTTCCATCCTTTGAGACTGGCTCGCACAGCCAAGTCCATATCTTCCACTGTGGTCCTATCCTTCCATCCGCCAGCCTCATTCAGCGCCGAAATTCTCCATACTCCCGCAGTCCCTAATATAATTTACAAGAGTACAAATGTTTTTTGGCTAAATCTTCATGCCACATATAAAAAAAAAAAAAGAGAGAGAGAGCGCTAGCTTTCACTATGCACAAAAATGAAAAATCACTGCTGTTGTTGTTTTTGTTGTTGTTTTCATAAAATAAAAGTGGACAGATTCTATTTCGATTTTTTTATTGTATAAAGTGAAAATATTTGTCATCATATTACCGTTGAAACCAAAGAAGGCGTAAGTGGAAGACCCCACTTCTTGTTCCACAGTAAAATGGTAATCTAGTGACATCTCTTGCATTCTGGTCATCAAACATTCATCGGAATTTACTGGAATCACAAAATAAATTAATAAATCAATAAATTGCCTCGTCAACAACTTAGCTGGCATGAAATTTGCAATGCCATATTTGTAATTGATATTAATTTCGTGGGAGTTAAAAATAGATCCAGTTGTCGTTTAGTAGAGATAGACAGTGACTACTAAATAAGGTCCACCATTAAATTTGCACATGCAACTGCCGGAAGCAGCAGAAGACAAGTAAGGGGAAAACAGGGAAGATGAAGAAGCACAATAAGAACAATGATGACAACAACAACCACAATAATATCACCAACGGTGTTGTTTCTCACAAGTCAGAAATACCCTTTGAAATATAATATACACACATGCAGGTTTCAAGTATTGCCCACCTATGCGGTAGCAGAAATCAGCAATAATAATATTTGGACCCGCTCAAGTATTCAATTTACTAGCAAAACAACAAATTAGTCACTGAAGAAAAAAATAGGTACTACTCAGGCCCGAAACTACTCTTTATGTCAGTGGTGCTTGGCCCTTCACTAGTTCTCATTTTAGAATTTATAGCATTCTTGAAAGTCACCCATAGAACACCCATTTTTTCAAAACATTATCATTGTATTTTATTATCATAAGATCACATGCTCGGGAACACGGTTTCTTAGAAAAAAGAAAGTTTTTTTTAGTTATTTTATTTCGTTGAAAAAATCGTAGTTTTGCTTAATCATGTATGGTTGTTTTTGCAACTTATGCTTCAATCAAGTTTTTGTGTAATCATTCATGTTTCAATCAAGCATGCTGTAAAATACATGGAATTATAGTAATAAAACTTGTTAATTATTTATACTATGATATCAAAATTATTATTTTTTTCTTTCTTTATTCACTTACTTATTTTTTATTAATGTTAAGAGAAAGATTAATTAACTAAAAATATATAGAGAAAAAAATAATTAATATATTCAAAACTTAGAAAATAATCTTATAAAAAAAATTAAAAATAATCTTATAATTAAAAACAAAGAATATAAGTAAAGATATGACTAATACTAAATTTTGAAACTCGGGTTAGGCAAGGGCTCCTTCGTGGAATTTCTGTGTTTGTTAAAACATTCTATTTTGACCTTCCTAGTTACTCACTAATTCAGTCAACAATCCATTTTATTTCCTCCAAATTTAATTACCCGTTTCCGCATTAAGCAGTGGTCCAGTGTTTGTCTATCTGACTTTTCGGCCACACAATGACACAACCAAACCCTATTCAGCTATAAATGAATTCATTAGCAAGGACAATATAAACGTGACAACCATTATTATGGTATCATGGTTAATCATCTAACAGTTCATCGATGACTTTTGTCCCCAAAAAGAGGTTTACCAATCTGAATCTGCCATTCCAACTTTTTTTTATAGAGCACGGGACAAAACTCAAAAGAAATCAAACCACGGAAATGCAACTAAAAAGAAAGACGAGTAAAACACTTCTGCAATATAGTTTTTGGAGGGGACTAGAAACAGTGGGTCCCACAGGCACAAAAGAAGTGAAAAAAAGATAAGAATACGTGGCTTAAATCAAAGGCAACCACGAAAGTTGAAGGTGGTAGAGTTAGACTGCGATGTGTACACGGTTGTTCAACCACAAAGTGGGACCTACCCCTAACCCCAACCAAACTAGTTCTTGAAAACAAGTTCAAAACTAACAACCCACCGACAGTTTTTAAAACACAAGCTCTAAATTTAGGACATGCAATCCAATCTAAGATACTAGTCTTAGATTAATCCAACAAAAGCCGCCATCAAGAAACCCAAATTCTAAATTAAGCAAAGGTTGTTGTCGTTGTGATTGTTGATGTTGAAAGTTAAGAGTTTAAGACTCGAAAGAAAAATAATTAAAAAAATGATTACCAAATTTCCACCGTGCTTGGATGAGGGCTAATTCGGGATTGTGCACGAGGAATGGAACGGTCCGCCACAGGAAATCAGGCTCTGGTTGAAAATCAGCGTCAAAGATAGCAACACAATCACATTGTTTCACGTAGCTACGCTTCATGCCTTCTTTGAGAGCCCCTGCTTTGTACCCATTCCTATTGTCCCTAACCTCATACTTTATGTTTACCCCTTTGCTTGCCCATCTTTGGCATTCAAGCTGCACCAACTCCTGCATTTGTATTATCCAGCCACAAAAAAAAAAAAAAAATGATTCCGAATGATCCCAAATTCACAATCACATAATCAGTACGGTTCAGTTATAGTGTATTTTTAAAATACACTAGAACTTGTTACTTATCAATAGAAAAGAGATAATACATAGCAACATCATTCACATGGAACATTTAGTGCTAATTAACCTTGATTGTTGGGTCAGTGGAGTCATCAAGGACTTGTATAATGATCCTATCTGAAGGCCAAGAAAGCCCACATGCTGCTCCAATAGACAACTGGTAAACCTGCATTTAAGAAACAAGGAGGAAAACTGATCAAGATCGAGGCTTTAAGAGTGTCGTGCTTATTATAAGTGTTAAAAGTGATCGATGGTGAGGAAAAAACTAAGTTATTTTACTAGTACCTCTCTTTCGTTGTACATGGGGACTTGAACAAGAACCATTGGGTAAGAAGAGTTTCCCAACTCTATGTCGTCCTTCATCGGCTCCCACTTGTAACGTTTCTCTGGCTTTCTCCCAAACAACTTAACCAGAGTGAAGACAATGGCCATGTAAACCCTCTCGATGAACATCATCACCGACATGATCAAGCACAGAAACACTGTTAGTCTCAGCAACGGGACAATCAGTGGCGCTTTGATTTGGTTCCAGACCAATGCAAGCTGCATGGTGAAGTCATCTTTGGCACCTTGAAACGCTTCGGGGAGAATGGTACTAGAAGAAAAACGATCCATTGGAACCGTTTTGAAGTTTTGTGTCAGAACAAAAATAAAAAGAGAGTTAAGTGAGGAATGGAAAGCAAAGCTAGCTAGGCCAAGCTCAAGTGGTGGATCGAAAAGGGTTTAAAAGAACCGCTTCAGTGGAATATTTTTTTTCTTTCGGTGATTGTTATTTTGCTTCTGGGCCACGCAAAACAAAGGAAGCAGAGCTGAAATGTCAGTTACTCTAGCACAATACACCCACCCACAAAGACAGCTAGAGAGAAAAGGATAACATGCGAGATCTCAAAACACTTCACTTTTCTCTTCTTTTTTTTTTTTTTCTTTCTTTTGCTTTTAACAAGCTCTATATTATGTCAATGAGTGATGATTCTCCTGAAATGGGGAGACCACAACGCTTGTGTCAAATCCTGTTATCAAACCAAGAGAGAAATAGAACACCGCATGTACAAAATGAAGAAGCAGAGAACAAAGGAGAACGTGCAACAAAAGGAACAAACAAACCAACAAAAGAAAGAAAAAAAAAATGAAGGGCTAAGGGGGAGGATTGAGGAATGGGAGAGAATGTTTTTGTTTTTGTTTTTAGAGGTTCTCTCTGTGGGTGACTTGCATTCTCTCTCTTGTGCCTTTTATAATGTGTTTAGTGTTTACCCTCTGAATGCTTAAGGTCTCAGGTAACTGTTAAGTACTAAGTTCTGCAGCCATAACCAGAGTGTGCGGCTTATATAAAATTGGAAACAGCTTGGTAAGGTGGGGTGGGAATATCAAAATATAAAATATATGGAAATTGCACGATTTAAGAACGTTGTAATCATTTGCCTTAATTTTCCCGGCACATGACATTTGATTTGCCTAATACTAGATTAATTGCACATATTTTCTTTCGTTTTGTAACTATTTTAACTAATATAATACTATTTTTTCTTCTCCTTTTCTGTCCGAACCCCTCGCCCTGGCCCACCATATTTTATGAGAGTCATGTGAGTCAAAGCTTATGCACAATATAAATAAATACTTAATGAAAGACATTATTAACGTAAGAAAAAAAATGTAAACTATATTAGATTTAATTCAGATATATTCTTGATATCAAATTTTTCGGTATTGTTAGTTAATCATTCATTATCATATTATTAAAAAAATAACTTCAATAATTATTTCAAAAGCCACTTGCTTTTAATTATGCAATATATAATATATGATTCAATAAGGATATAATTATAGCCTTAAAAATCATATGATTATGAAATTTTAAAATGTATATGAGTTTAATGATTATGTAAAAATAATATAAAATGATTTTATATCATCATTTAATCATAAATTATTGTTAATATGAATTTTTTATAATTATTTTAAAAATAAATAAATTTATCATATATAATAATTTTTTTATTAAATAATAATATAAAGTTATTTTACATAACGTATAATTTTTTTCTTATACATTATTATAAGATAAAAAATATTAGAAATGTGGCTCCTCTGAAGTGAATATTTGGCTCCTAGATATGCACTTTAAACAATAAAGTACACTCACAATCATAATTAGAAAATCAATAAATGAGAATTGTGATAAAATCAAATAAGTATAATAAAATTTAAAACTAATTACAATTTTAACCATTTGTTTTCCAACTAATCAATATTATTGCACGTTCTCTTTTAAAAATCAGTATTCTCACTTTAGAGTAATGTCATAGGCTTATAATTCCATTTGGTAACGTCATGTAAGTATATTTGTAACATAGGCTTGCCTGCCTTGCCATGTGACAACATTTAGTAGAGTCATGTAAGAGTTTTTGTGCTGAAAAGATAAATAAAAGATTTGAACATTACATGAATATAAAGACCAAAAATGAAAAATATAATACATTCGTGGAGACAAAAAAATTATTTAAACCATTAACTAATTATATGATAGATTCGTACTTGAGTTACATGAGACAAGAAAGGAAAATCTAGTATTAAAAAATTATATAAAATTATACATTTCTCCTTACTTTAAGGCTTCGAATTTTTAAAATACTGTTTTGAACTGATATTGTAATTATTATTTAAAAAAAACCATGAGAAGGATGTGTTAATTTGTTTAGGTACGGATATGGACATTTTATTATATTAGCAATAGAATAAAGAGCAATGTTAATGTTATACTGTACGAATTATTTATGCACAAAACTGACAAAATCAGGGAGGTAATGCTTTGATTGGGTTTTTAATAAAATTATCATTATATTGAAACCCGTTCAATGTACGGATTTTGATATAAAAAAAACAGTAAAAAAAACAACAAAATAAAAAAAACTTAAAAAACCATCCAGCAGGTTACACAAAACACTTTTAACAGTTTTTATAATACTATTGAAAAAAAATGATAATAATTATTGGATAACACATACAAAATTTAGTCATGTATGTTCGTGTGATATTCCGTACTAGAGGAAGTACATAAATTATTATATATAATAAATTTATTGAAATTTATAATAATTACTCTAAAAGATATATAAAAAATAAATTTTCATTCTTTGGATTGTTTTTTCTTATCGATCGACAATACACATCTAATACAGTAAACTATTCAAAAATGACAATACATATCAGTTAACTATTAGTAATATATAACATTTATGTATGAGCAGTAAATATCTATAAGATAAAAAAAATAGATTATTTTATAGGTTAAAATTAATTTGTGCGTTTTTTTAAATCTAGGATTTAATTTATAAAAAATAAAATATATAATTTAATTTTAATTTATTGGTAAAATTTAGTTTATGTTACCTTTATTTTCTTTTTCTTTTAAATGTTTAGGGGAAAACTATTCAAATTTCCCCACAAACACAAAAATAACTCTAAATGATGGTGCAATAATCGTTACTTGTTTTTGTGCAAGCTTTAAAAAAGATGATATAATATAAAGTGGGCATTTGAAGATGGTTTTTTCCTTCCGGCCAAATGAACACACAGCATTAACACACTACTAGTGACTATTTTACAATTTGGAAAAGTGGAAATTATGCAAATTCTATTTTACATTTTTGTTATTCCAACCGACATATATAATAAACCTAACATATTTGTCCCTTTTTAGTTTTTAATCCGTAATTTGATTCACACTCAGAGAGAAAATAAGTCTTCTAAAATCAGAAACTCTTTTTGTTGTGGCGGTTTAATATATAGCATGTCACTTTCGTGCCCTTAAATGTCTACCAACCAAACTCAACAAATGATGAATCTCTTTTATGGTCAGCGGCATCCTTCCCTTCCTTGAGTCCTTCCTAGTTCCTTCAGTTCCTCGAATTCAATCAACAACACCCATTGCTTTTTTTTATTTTTCTTTCCAAAATGAAAATCACGCATTATTAAACCGGCATAGTTTGTTGATTTTTTTTTAGTTCTTTGACACCACGTGTGAAATTTGGAACTATTGAATCTGGCGTAAAGACGAAAGAAACAAAAACAATTTGTTGTTAGGCAATTTCTTTTTAATGAAAATTGACATTATTACGCGATCTTTATATTTCATTAAAAATAAAGTGAATTTTGTATTTTAGGTTCTGTATATGACTTCCAAATAAATAAATCAAAAGGTCTTTTAATTAAAGGTGATGGTCATATGCCACTCGAAAAGAAAAAGTCAATAATAATATGCTTTTACCAGTTAAAATAAGGGAAAAGTGGATATATAATGAGCCATAAAATATATACTAATAATCAAGTCTACAAACACAGGCTAACTATCAATTTTTACAAACATACTAACAGGTTGATATAAAAAATTTGAATTATCTATTGCGTACACATTAACTTGTCTTTACAAAGATAAGACTTTAATTTTGGTTTGATGTTTTATACTTCCAGAATTTTGAGTTTTTCTTCCTGAATAAAAAAAAGTACCAGAAAAAATGCAAGTGAAATATGCCAATTTAAAGAACTAAATACATTATGATGTAATTGTTATGTCAACATACTGCAATATTGTGGGCCTCTGTATAGAACTTAGTAGAATAATAAAAGTTTGAAGAACTAAAGGTAAGTGTAATGGATCTTTTGTAAGAAATAAATTGTCATAAGGGAAAGGGGAACGAGAGGGAATAATCAATACTATCAGTTGTCACAAATCTCTCTAAATCTTCACCTAATACACTTTCCTTAGTCAAATAGATATATAATTTATTTTAACCTATGGGTAAAATTCATTATTATTTTTCATGTTAACTTAAAGCTACATTCTGAACAATCTCTACTAACACATCATTAATTATAATTCATCTTAGACTATATCCATATCATTATCTTAGTTTTAAGTGTATTTCTCATGCAGACAGACAGAGCATTATCTAAAAACAAAAGAGTTTGATGATTTAATATGATGTTATTGTTATATCTGTAGTTTACTCGTGTGTATTTTTTGTTTTAAAATGATTGTGAGGAAATCGTAAGCTATTCAATGAACCTTTTGTAAAAGATATACTCGAGCTTTTCTGGGGATATATAATCAACAAAAAAAGTCAAAAGTTTATAATCTCCCACCTACTAATTATGCATTGACTAAATTAAAAATACATTTCCCAATCGCTGGAAATACAAAATCATTATGAATTCAATTTAAAATTGTGAATCATCTAGATTATCCTTGCCACATTATTATCATTTTAGTTTCACGTCTCTGTCTTTAACAACTAAACAGAGCGTCGGCATTTGCCTAGGGCATCATAAAAACATAAGCATTCGTATTTTAATTCGTTTAAATTCTTGGTTAAATTCTGGAAAAAGCCAGACAAAGAACAAATAACAACTGTATGGTTGAAGGTACTGTCTTTAACTTTGTTTTCTAAGACAGACTAAGAGAGATTCCCAAATTCTTTAATCTATTGTCTATTAATTCTTTCTAATCTCTAGAGGCACAATAAATAAAATTAATGACCAATTCAGTATTTTTATATTGTTTGTTTTGGAACAAAATGAGCAAGTGCATGTCTTTGGAGGATACGTACCAAATATTTCCATGGGCTCTAGCATGTACCTTGTTCCGATACTAAGTAGCAGCCCAAAATTTGTATCTATTTTTCATGATATTATGTATGGATAAAATATATTATGGCGTTATATTGGTACATTTTTTATATAATACAATTTTCTTTACCTATAAAAAAAATGAACAAGTGCAAGGGCCAACTGTGTATAATGTAGTCAATTGTTTAATTTATTACAACTTTGGAGCAAATTCAGTTCTGTGGGCTCCTACTAATGTTATGTCCATGATGCCATAATATACCATACGTGGGGGGTGATTGATGCTCCTTCTAGTTATTTTGTCTTGAAAACGTTTCATATAAAGTATTATGGTACACAATACATACACAGACCCCATTTGGGTTCGGTAACGATTGGTGGCAGAACTTTCACATTCCTTGCAATATGCATGTGAATTGAGTGGGTGTGCCTTTCTTAGACTAGACATTGCACCTTCTTCACGACCCCTTTGCCTATTCTAATTCTGCAGCATATCCTTCTTAGTCTTGAATCCCAAGGTTGTCCACACGTCTTCGTCCTCACAGCATTGACTATCATCTGCTACGTGTTAGTTTACTTGTCAATAATTCAGATATATATATAAAAAAAATCTTTCATGTTGTAAATTAAATTAACTTATTAAATGTATACTTCTTATTAAATATTTTTGAACTTCTTTATTATTTTAGCAAGTATGACCCTATAAAAAGTACTTTCTTAATTCTACTATTTAATAAGCACAACAACTGCACCATCAGCACCAAAAAGTGTTGAATTTCAATAGGTAGGGGATAATATCTTAAGAGTAAATGATTTTTAGACATCTCATTTTTTAAAAATACTTTATTAATAATTATTTTTTCTTTTTATGTTTCTCTTCTTATCACATTATATAACCTATAATATTTATTTTTTTCTCACATTTTTTTTTTACTTTTGATCAGTAGGTGTTTAATAATATTTAATTTGTCTAAAAATCATTTTTAATATCTAACCCAGCTTGGGCCTACTAGGATTGGTCTAGTGGTGGAAGAATTTGGATGGTTAGCACAAAATTTTAAGTTCAAATCTTGTTGCTGTTAACCATGCTTGCATTGGTTCAAAACTCAAAGACATTGTTTGCGCTAAAGAAAAAAAATACATGTTTTGTGGTCTAATATAATCAACTAAAATATTGTTGCCATGTTTGAATCAGTCTTGATTTCAATTAATCTTTCGGTTGACAAAGCAAGACGCTTATACTGCATGCCAAATATTTTAATTTGCCACGTTTATGCCAATGTACTTAATTTTGTATTGAGATAATAGTTTGTTTCCTGTGTCAATATTTAATAGTTATCATTTTAAAAAGTTATTAAAAAAAATCTATTAATATGCGATAACGAATAAGGAGAAATTACTTAATTATTGTTGGGTCAATATTTGCGTATAACTGTATAAGCTAACGTAATTTGGTATTAAAGGATAATAGTAAGAACAATTAAAAAAAAATGTTTCGACTTGACTTTGATAAATTGCCAACACGAGGGGCATGTGGTCCTGTGAATATATGTGGAGTACTACAAGCTAGCTTGAGAAACAGTGAAAGATCTTGCAAACAGCTAAGCTAGATCAATTCTTTAGGTACTTTATTAGTATGGCATAGCTTTTACAGGTTCATATTCATATTCTATCTCATTGCTTATCATTTTTCTGATCGTTGTTATTACTATTACCCATGCACGCTGATAGACAATACTCCAATTAGAGATGCACAACTAATTAATAACGTCCACACTATAATGAAGACTCGTTAACTATTGTCATTTACTTATGCTCCACGGTGCTTATTTGTTAAAACTTAGAAGTTAAAGTTGTTTATGTGCTTTTTGGTTTGATCGAGCCACTCTATTTCAAATGGGATATGTAATTTATTTCAACCAATCTGATAGCTTCTTTTTGCAACAATGAGAAATCATATCTTATTAAAAATTAAGGAAAATCGCTTTCATCCTTGACGCGTAGTGATAATATGTTCTTGATACTTTCCTTTCTTTTAAGTAAAAAATATACACCTCTTTTAAAGTAATTACTCAACTCCTCTCTTGTCCATTTATCACTAAATTATTACATCTATACATATTATTAAAATCTGATGGCTTCTTTTTTTGAAAGTTTTATAATTAAAATGAATATTTTAATTATATTTTTATTTTTGTTAATTTTTAATTTTTAGGTAATATTTTACTCTACTTTATAGTATTTGTTACATGATATGTTGGCTTTTCTTTGTGGCTCCAGTCCATCCATGAGTGTTAAATAAATATCCTTAGAAAAATATAGGATAAATTTTGAAAATTCATTTAATTTTAATGTATTTGAATTTTTTAAATTCCTTTATTAGTAGAAGTGTAGAACATATCCAATGATGTTGATATAAGCAATATAATTTATGTCACTTCAATCTTTAGTAATTTAATTAATTTTCTTTTCAATTGGTATTTTTATTAACAAATTGTTTAACTCACAAACATTTTATTTATGTCTCATATTTTTTAGTACCAAGGGATTCACAACACTCACATTCTACTCAATCAACAATCAACTAATCTAGACCCCTTTGGTAATAGTTAAACAACTTGAGTAATAGTTGTTTATATAAGTTACTCTCTTTAATTTTAAGCAACTCAAAATCATATATGTAGCACCAAAATAATATATTTTTGTTAAGCAACCCATTAAGTAACTCTCATTGCATTTGTTCTAATAAATTCTTTTATTAATAGAACAATTTTATATTAGTATATTATAAAAGTTTAATGACTATACATTAATAATATAAAATAATTTTACACTGTCATGTAATCACAAATCATCATTTATTTAATTTTTAAGTTAATTATTATAAAATTTAACAAACTTATTACACATTAATTTATGATTAAATAATTATGTAATATTAATGTACATTCTTTTTTCTCACATTGTAACGTTAACAAGCATGTTTTGATAGTTTCAATTGTTTTTTTTATCTCATAGAATGAAGTTTTTTACTTTATTTTCATGTGTGTTAATTTGTATTGTATGTATAAAAATGTAATTAATTTAAATATTTATTTATATAATTTAATTGTTTTAATTTTTATTATTCACGGTTGTTAGTGACAAATAAAACAGAAATTTTCAAAAAAAATTGTCATTATTGACCCCTAATTTCCCATCATGGGTTCGCCCCTATATAGTTCAAATACAAGTCTTAACCCTTGAAATATACTAATTTCGCCGACTGAAAGAAGTGTGAGCACAGTTAACTTTAATTTCATCTGAGGTTAAGCTAATCCCCTTTACTTTATTATTCATTTTTTGAGAAAGTATAAAATAGAGCCTCATCCTATGTTTGTTTTCCCTCTATAGATGCCCTCTTTAGGATTAATCATATGTAAGGTGCTGTTTGATATTAAATATGGAGATTTTTTCGTAAAGAAAAAAAATTGAGTCTTAGTTTATCGGAAGAATAATCCCTCTAGCTATACATGATACTTAATCCTTTTTGTTTTAGAAGAAAAAAATAAGAGAAAAAACTTGAAATTTAAATTAAAGAAAAAAATCTTATTTCTAGGAATCAATTTTATTTTTTAATTGAATAAAAATACTTCATTATCCATTTTTTTCTATTCTCTTTATTTCTCATAAGTATTTTTTTTAACAGATAATTTTATTTGAAACAAGATCAATATTAAAAGTGAACGTTTCTTCAACAAAAATATTCAACCCTATTCGTTACATGTTGAGATGAGACACCAGTCTCTTTCACTAAAAACTCAACAATCGTTAATTTATTTTTCTATTTTCTATATTCTCTCTTTATCGGAACAGATCATAAAAGAATTGTGAGCGCATATGCACTAGATATTAAAATATTTAGTATAATTTAGGATATTAAAATATTGTAACGTGTTACGTGTAACTTTCCCTGTTGTACGCAGTGTTAGTCTTCTTTCGCAACTCCTCTAAAAAAAAGTCTTCTTTCATTTAATGTTTATTTTTATTTTCTGTCATAATGTTCAGTTAATCTTTTAATATTTTTTAATAAGGTCAACCTATTATTTATTTTAAGAAAACAATTGAGCTTTTTTTTTTCTTAAAAAATTGGCCCAATTATTGGTGCTAAAAAACTTTTCAAATAATTATTTGGATGCTACTATGATACCGTCATCAGATGCGATAAGAATATTCTGGGCTGATATAATTATAAAATTATAAATGTATGAAAATAAATCATATAAATATACGACAACATTAATAAAATGTAATTTTAGCGAATAAATATATTTTATTTTAAACTCTAATTTAGTGAGATAGATCAATCTCTTCAATAAATTTTAATATATCAAGAAAATAATTATTGATTTTCTACTAAAAATATCTTAGGTTTTTTTTTTATCTTATAGGTGTAAAATATTTAATGATCTTATTGATAATTAATTCATGTTGATTCTTCTAATTACACACTTTTTTTATTCATAATTTAAAACTAAAATATTTGTTTAAGAAATTTTGAACTCAATTTTATTGTGACCAACATAATATTAGTAGAATACTAAGATATATCATATTAACATTCCTCTCACACACAAAATGTTTAATTACATATTTTATCATTCAACTATTATTATTTTATGAATCTTATTCTTCAAGTTTTTTTTATGTATTTTGTTACCATATTTTTTTCACATTTTATTATTAGGTCAGTGACCTATCAAACTAGTAAGTCTGTTTATTATTATTATAGAGTAACTTGTCAGACCTAACAAACTTTTGAGAGGGCTAAAAGCGCAGTATTTTAAAGCTTTGTTATGTTCAAAAGAAATACATTGTAAATGAAATATCGGATTCAATTATTAAATATAAACAACATATAAATATTAACAAGTTTGGTTAAATAAAATATTGATGTTAAGACTTACACTACAGCTGTCTAGTAGTACATGATAAGAATGAAAAAAAAGACAAATTTTTTTATTAAAAATATTTATTGCATCAATTATCAAAAATACAAAATTCAACCTATATTTACTTTTTTTTTTAATTTAAACTATCGTTCTCTTTTAATTTATGTTTTATATGTTTTTAAATAATTATTGATATTTTTTTCATATATCCATACATTATATATGAATACTTGTTACTAGTTTAAGTCCTATTTAGTAAAGAAAGAAATTCAGTAAATAATACTGTACCTTGTTTTTTTAAAGGAAAATAATACTGTACTTAGTAAGTATTAATTAATATTGCCTAAACATTTATGTTAACAGTAGATCAGTTCCATTGATTAACGTAAACAGCCACAACAACATGATTAATCAATCTCTGAGTATGATTATTCGTCAACCTAATGGTAATAATGATTACAACAGATAATTTCCTCAATCGCCTCAGGCACCTAACACATGAAAGAATCATTAACCAAATAAGTTGTATCAATTTGATCCATTCTAGTGGCTGAGATCAATGCCGTGATACCAATGCATTTTCGTAAATTTTTTCTTGAAGAATGTATCTTGTGATTTTAATTTCCGCAAACTACGTGTCTGCAGGATTATATATGGTAAATAGTTCCATATATCTATCTATCATAAATGGAATAAAAAATATATCTATCATAAAAAATAATATAATAATAACACTGAGTGTGCAGATTAATTGGCAGGATTTTTCCAATTTAACGAGTGATATCAAGTTTAAATTATAAGTATGTAGTTGCGTTAAAAAATTGAGGAGAAACTTTTTTATTGCTCGTAATAATCTTATAAACTCGATTAGGAAGTCTTTCATAAAAAATACTTATAATCTCAACAAAAATAAATAAATATAGTAATTAAGGAGGGAGAATAAAGATGATACAAGACTCTAAGTAGACTATTTTACAAAAATGTTTAATTTTTTTCATTACAAAAATACAATTTTTTAAAAAGTTTAATTTAAATACACTCTTTGTATAATTTTTTATATTATTAATTAATAAGAATTTGTTTTTATTGTGGATTTTAAAATAAAAGCAAATCATTTTATCATATATAACAATCTATTATTGGATAATAATACAAAAAAATACAGTTAGGCCATTCTATTTAATTTCTTTTCCATTTTTAAAAATGAAATTAATTTTAGAATTTAATTGAAATACATGAATCTTGTAAATAATTTTATGATATAATTAATTTTAGAATTTAATATTTTTTTCCAGATATTCTTTGGAAGACAATTATGTTGGAGACGCACTAAATGTTTACACTTCTCTCAACAAGAATTTGAACATTGGTTTCTAAAATTATAAGATATTAACCTCTTCTAGAATAATTAATCCTTGTCAGTTCAAAATTTAATCTTTAAGATCTGGTCCTTTTGACACACTTTAATCCATCGAAGCATTTCATGTCCAGCTAGGTCTTTACCATGTATGTTGCGACAACGATTCTGTTTCTTGAAAGCTAACTAATTGGAAGCTAGACATGTGGTTCAACTCTTAATTTCAAATTAGTACGAAAGACAAATCAAATGTGATGTGTCGCAAGCAACCGATTAAAAAAGAGCCACGAATTCCTTTTCCATGGTTAAAAATTACTAATACAAAACAAACCCCTTATTAAAGCTTAATAAAACTTTGTAAATTAAAGTGCCAGCTAAAATTCAATCATTAACCTTTCTAGCTGGTTTCTGCAATCCAATCATTTTCAAGTGTCAAGCCTTCAGCCCCGTTTAACAATTTTCCATTAGTGGCAAGCACACGATGACAGAACAACCACATTGAAAATTCCGTAACATCTCGATGCAAAGACCATAACCCCCAACAGGTCCTTTTTTATATACTTCAAGCTTTCAACCGTTCAAACTTCAAAGCTCTTGAATCACAAGTTTTACGTTGAGTTCATGTTGTGAACAAGACCCTTCATTGATGTAATAGGAAGCTCACCTGAAACTGATTATTTAACCGGCTTTAACATTGTATTCAATTTGTCATCTAATGCTCTTACACTGCACAACGTCCCTAATACCCCTGCACCTAAACCTAATGACAAAGGAACTTAATTGAAGAGGGAAAAAAAGGGGAGGGTACGTGATACATATATATACATACATATATATATATATATATATATATATATATATATATATCCTACAAATGATATGCTTTCTATATTAAAGGTCGCAAGGGGTACTTAGTTGGGTATATTTTGGATTTATTTTAAGGTTGCAAAAAAAAGCAATTATATTACGCTGTAATTTATGGGATTTGAATAATCTCTTATTCTTGATTAATAGATACAGTTGAAGAGAAAAAAGAACATAATTTTCAATGCAATTCGTATATTTTATAATTAATTATCATTTTAAAAACGGTTTTTAATTTCATTTTAAAATCCAAGGAACAATTTTTGTTTTGAGAAAACGGTTTTTAATTTCATTTTAAAAAAATGCTTGTTTTCCATTTTTCTATTTTTGTATTTATGCACTCAACATATTTTTAAATCTTAGATCAAAGATCATGAGTGTTCTTTAATTCATTGGATCAGAAATTAATCATGCTCATGATGTGATTATTAATGATCTAACAATTTTTTTTTACTAAATAGATAATTCCCTCTTATATATGAACGCCATAAAGCCTTAGAATATTGATGGCCTCGATTTACATTACAAATTTCAAAGGAAAGATTAACAAACGAAATAAAGACTCTTTAGAATATTAAATTATATTATAAGATTAGATTTCTCCCCCCAAATAAATACGTTGTTAAAATATTATTTGAGATTAATTATGTTGTAAATTATGTTAAATGAATTAATAACGATATGTATTGGGAAATGATAATAATTACTTAATTACAAATTAAATTTTTATTAGTAATTTTGTAACTCAAGATTAGAACAATAAAATCACCTTCAAATAAAAGAAACAGTAAGAGTTTCTTTATTTATTAAAGAGTTACTTATATCATTCAACAAAAAATAAGAGTTACTTATATTTAAGTAAGCCTTGCATAAACTATAATTGAAATTGTTTAAGATTCCAAAATTTTATACACGGGATTTGTCGTTACTCACATGATTAAGTTATCGCATAATTGCGTATGAGAGATTCCATCGTATATAGTACTTGGATAGTTACCGGCTTTGAGTTCTTGGTATAACAAGACAAAGTTTAATCTAAAAGGATTGGTGGAGTAGGGTTTTACTGAGAATAGAACAATCTATTTAATAGAACTTGTGTTTGATTTATATTATATAAAATTTTCTTAGATTAGCAATAATCATACATTACAAGTGATACAAGTGAGATTAGTTTCCAACTTAATAAATTAAAAAATAAACATGATATTTCACTAGAAAAAAAACAAGACAAAGTTTAAGCAACAGTGTCAGTCTAAAAAATCAAATCAAAATTAGCTAACAATAATTTTGTTAGGAGTAACCCAAACGTCGAGTTATTCAAATTGGTCAGCAAGAAATTAGAGAAACATGTTATTTACACAGTTTTTTTTTTCTTATTTTAAATTATAAAAACAAAAAAATACATGTTCATATTAAACATTTTTTTAATTTTATTTTCCTACTATATAAAGGTGTAAACACGATATCACAGTATCTATGTGCAAATAAAAAGAAGTCTTTAAAATCACTGGCCAATATGCGGCTCATGAGACTCAATTCAGTGTGCCTCGAGTCCTAGACAAAAAGTGTTGAATTAGCAAAATTTTGGTCTAGCAATTATTCTGAAGCCGAAGACTCAACGCCGAAACCAAGCCCAATCCAAAAGTGTGTTTGGATTATAATTTACAAAAAGTTAAGTTAAACATAACTTTTTAACTTAAGTTCAAATAAAAGTAAGTTAAATTTAAATTTTTTTTTATATTTAGTTATTTAATCATAAAAGTATTTTTATTAAAATGAAACTTGTTTAAATGATTTTGATGAAAAAATATTGATCATATTATTATTAAATTAGACATCAAATTTGAATAGAATTTTAAATATGATACCATGATTTATTTCATTATTATTTTAAGTATACTTAAATTGATAATATATTATTACATCTTGTTAAAAATTGTTGGCGTATTATAAAATAGAAAACATGAAGTTTGTAAAAAAAAATAAAATTATGTACATATAAAAATGCATTTATGATTAATACTAGAAATAAATATTAGTAAAAAATAAAATAAACTACATTTTTTATTTTGGCACGCGAGGAATAATGAATGCAGTTATGGGTTTAGTGTTGATTGTTGAGAGGTAATTGCTAGAAGGACTTGTTCTAATTTATTTATTTTTAAATCTTACCTCTCTAACGGATCCAACTAACATTGCTAGAAGTAATTCACAACTACTTTTGATTGAACATCAGTTCGTGCACAAATTCACATTTAGTTGAATCTTTGTTTGCAATTGCCAAACATCATGGTATTCCATTAGATGCAAATTCAACAAACGTTTAGAAATCCAAACAGAAAAACAAAGACATCCTAATTATGGCAAATGCACAAATTGAGATATTTTATTGAGGTGAAGCACAAATGAAGAAGATGCAAACGAAAACATGAAAAGGAAACTGTTTTTTCGTTGTTTTTTTTTTTTAAAATGAAAATACAATTTTGTTGTATAATTATACGACTATTTTCGTGAAAAAAAAATATTATTAAAAAAGAAAATGACAGCCTTTGGTAGGAATCAATACCCTAGAGCCGGCCCGGCTTCTTACGGCTGTACTTGTACAATACTACCAACTAACAAGTTTTGAATACATATTTTTAAATCTAAGCAAGATATAATAAAAATTAAAAAATAAATTTTCATGCACTATTGTTTTGAAGATTTTTTTACAATGTCAATTAATTGAAAAACATTCAAAGTATACTTTTAACATAGTAGTTATTTAAAAGTAAAAAATCTTATCATATAGGACAAATATAAAAACTATTTACAATGTTGATGTATTTAAATTAAATCCAAATAAAAATATAAAATTGATAAACGATAATTATAATTTTTAAATAGTTGAGAAATCATGTATAAAAAGAAATGAAAATGTATAATAAAATATATAATAAAAATGTTTTACAAAATCAAAAGTAAATTTAGTAACTTTTTTTCCAAGTATACTTTTGTTTATAATTACTCATGAATTTAATTTTTATTGTTATCGAAGTTAGGCACTACTACCCAAGCTGATAGTTAACCATCCATTAATGAGAATGCCCACTTACATAATCTCTAAACTTTCCATTATCTAAATATTGATGATTAACGGTGATTCCAACTTCCAACATGATACATACATAGAGATATTTTAGTCTATATATTAAATTAATAGTTTTTAATGAATATGCGCTAACCTCAGACACCTATAACTCAGAAGAAGAAGAAAACTCAAACACCTATAGTTTAGGAACGGAGAAAGTAGTCTGTCAAAACTAAAAAAGAAATGAGAACAGAGTAAATATACACTTAAGTGAGTGTTTTCCATTGGAAAGAACTCAAACGAACATTCAACCAAAAATTTCAGATTCTTGTTATCCCTATGTTCTCCAATATAAGGAAAGAAAAAACACGATATATTAACTAAGAAAATTAGTTAATCAAATTTAATTACATAAATTTTAATTAAAAATAATTTTGTCTCAACTTATTTTTCATTGAAATTTGAAATAAAAATAAGAAATAATTATTCAATATTAAATAAAGAATATTTAGAAATAATACCATTAAATAAGATAAAATTAGTTAAATTTTCTTATATTTGAAATAAAGATATAAAAAAATCTTCTTATATTTAAAACATGAAAGAAAACAAAACGTTCATTAGAATATACTCTGTTCAAGCTGAAATTAAGACAAACACACCCTAATTTGTTATTGGGTGGATATAGAGGGACACAATTTACTATAAATTTCAAACTAAAGGACAAGAATTAAAGTGGCATTGTAGACTTCCGCGACATAAAGTTCCAATAGGAAGTAAAGGCTGGTAAAGTAGTAGTTTATATTGCAACGTGCGTGTGGTAACTTGTAGACTTGTAGTTTAAGATATCCAAAGTCAGGACTGAGGAAGGAGGATGCAATGGGTTTAACTCATCTTTGAATACATTAATATTTCCAAGAAGGAGAGAATAAGCTTAAGACGGGTAACGTTTGAGATTTCCATATGCAACGAGGGTACAACATTGAATGGGTTTAATTAAATCATTTATCATTCCATAGAAGAATATCGGAATACGATATATGCGCCCTGTTTCCACCACTAGGTGTATATAAAGCAAGTGTAGTATTGTAAACACTTTAAAATCTTGTTTGTGATTATGCCCCGAAAGAACAAGAGTATCAACTTTAGTGACTCAGAAGATGAGCATGAAAATGAAACTGAGGACTCAGGAACAGACTTGGATATTCCTTTGGAGATACTGAATCTTGGACCACGAAAGAAGTTGCTTTTTATGAACCTTAACGGGTTACTGCTACATAGAGTTCATCGTTCTGCTAAAAATGATATTCCAAATGCTCGTGCAGCTGATGGGCGCTATAGAGCCTATCTTGGTATGTAAATATACAAATTCAAACGTATGCAAGATTCTCACTGACATCGGTTACTGCAAATGCGGAAGTTGCCTGTTTTCATTATATTTAACGATAAAACTTCAGGTTTTTTCTTTTAATTATTGATGTAGTTTTTAAGAGACCATTTAAATTAAGCTTGGAAAGATTTGAAGTCGGTATTTGGTCATCTGCAATGGAGTAAGTAGCACGACTTTTAGAATTTTGTTATTTATTTTCTTTTCTTATTCGTATTTTACTATGAAGATAGGCACAACAAAGATGATGCCTTAAATTATGCCATTGGATCTTTAAGAAGCAAAATATTACTTGTTTGGTCAGTAGCTACTTTTGTGTAAATAAATTGAATGTATAATGTTTGTACGTGTCTGTTTATTTTTCTTATTGGTGACTCATAAATTTTAGGATTTAACGTCAATGTACGGATTCCGGCTTTACAGGCCTTTGTTTTTCAAGGAATTAAATAAAGTTTGGGAAAATGTCAAGAATGGAGGCTTTCCTCAATCCTGTAATAAGTAGAAAATATATTCTATTTTTAAAATTCTGAATTTACATTTAACAAATTCAGTTACTTTAAAATGCAGGCTAATTCAGCCATATTTCTTGAGTCGTATGTGCCGGATAATGTTGCTGATAGAACTTTAGTTGAGTTGCTATATTTTTCATTAATTATGGTTGTTTTATTTTTTTCTAATGACTTTTTGTTGTGTGTTGTGCATGTAGATCCAAGGTGTCAGCTGTGCTCGTACGTTGAAGGTGTTGCAATACCTGCAGTTTTCTCCTTCCATCCTGATTGCAATTTTTACTCCATAGTGAAAGAAAATCTTTACAAAAAGAGAGATTATTGAAGAATGTATCTTTGAGTTTAGGAAATGAAGAAATCGAGCACCCTATCTTTTTTTGTTTTCTTTCTTTTTTTTTTATTGTTTTTCTAATAAAGTTCGCCATTAAAAAAATAAACTACTATTTAAGTTGTGGTTTGTTTGACATTTTAATATTGGAATGAAATGTGATGATATTTCAGTGTTGTAATTTTTTTTGACTAATTTGCTTTACTTTTTATATGTAATTTTAAGCTGTTTTTTGGTATACGGAAACGTTGAGTTTGATTCAACTTTTTATAATTTGAAATGTGAATTATTTTTTAATTAATAATTTATTGTAAGGAAAATGAATCAAATATAGTATTTAAAATAAAACAATGGATTAAACAAAGTTTTTTTTTGTGTTTGAATTTGTTAGAATAATATTAAATGCATATTATTTTATATAAAATTATTATCGAGTCATCAGTTAGTGTGTTCGATAAAAATAAATAAGGATGAAAATACAATGAATAAAAATAGCTTCCAATAAATTTGTCCACGACGTTAAATCATGATAAGATCGAATATTGGGTGTATTAAAAATTGAGTAGTTATAAAACCTTTATTTTTTTAATTAGTTTAAAAAACTTGTTTGATTGATTGGATTAAATTTTTTTGGTTCTCATATTTTTGTCCCCGCTATTTACTAACATTTCTATAAAAAAAATGTTTTCTTTTGGTTATATATCATTATATTACGAATATTATCAACTGGTTTATTATTAAACGTATCATTATTTATTTTCTCTCAAGATAGTAATGTATTATATCTTATTTTTTTATCTTTTTTCCATAATAACATATTACTAATGTTACTAATGTTATCAATTATTTATTTTCTCTAATTTTTTAAACTCTTTTTAAAGATATTAATTAATTTACGTTATTTTAATTTTAATTAGAGGAAAAGAGAATAATTAAAAAACTATTAGTGATCTGTTCTGGACTCGCTAAAAAGTTTGATATTTTTTTGATAGACTGGCTTCTGAATTTGTTGCTTTTTTTTCTCTCTAACACATTGTTGTTAAATTTATCAGCACAGGAACTACGCCAACCAATGAAAAAGTTATGCAAAACAAAATTACTAGTGTTCAAATTATTTTTTAGGATAATTTAAAACATCTGCCACATCTTACTAGTTTGATCACTATTTTAAAATTTAAGTTTTTTGACATCAAATTAAGTCAGCAAACCCATACATGATAACTTGAAGAAAAAAAATCAACCTATACATGATAACATGAAACAGATAAGCTAATTAATTAAAAAGTCATAAACAAAAGGAAAAAGTATGCATTTTATTTTGGAAGAACCATGTATCAACTGAAACTGCACCAACTAATGAAAAAGTCATATACAGAAGGGAAAAGTGTGCAAATTTTATTTTGGAAGAAAAATAACTTCCACATCGATGTGCTGTTACAAATTTACAATTTGGAGTAAAAGTCCACATGAAAAGCCACCTACACTTAACAAGATTAATTAACATAGATCAGACATGATAACACGTACGAAACAAAGCAATGCACGATCAAGGTTAATTAGTTAATTTGCAAGCGAGGATCAACTTCAACTCTAGCAACCCCATCGGGTTCTTCAGCAACCTTGGCCACTTCAACCTCCCCAATCACCAACTCCGACGCCTCTTCTCCTTTCTCTTCCGCGTCCACATAGTTGGGGTCTCCTTCGTCCATGGCCGCCGGCGCCGCCATGAGCTCGTTATCCTCCACGCCAGCAGGGCCCTCCCACGTGAATTTGCCGCCGTGGCCGGACTTTGGAGGTGGCCGGCCGATTCCGATGCCGTCGGCCGGGTGGCGGTCCTGGCGCTGCACACCCTTGTTGATGAGCTTCTTCTCGACGTACTTTATAGTGTCGATGTTGTGAGTGTTGAGCTCTGTTTTGTCCACCCTCTTTCTCCCTTCCTCGTCGTGGCTCACCGCTCTGATCGTCACGGTCTCTTGTTTGTCGTCAATGGGCTTCATCGTTATAACTTAGATGTTGATTTCTCTCCTTAGTTCTTCAGTGTGGTTATTCCAAGCTTATGGATTCTATGTTATGGACTAGTGAGTGTCAAGTGCTTTTATAAGAGTAAGAGATTCGGTGTTTGGCATATTTGGTGACTAGAATGTACTGGAAGTGGAGGATATGTTCGAGCTTTCGAGCTCTCGCGGTTATGCTAGAAGTCTCTACCACGTGGTGCACCTCTGGGTTAACACGTGTGAGCTAGTAAGCTTGATAAGGTTAATATCTGCACATCTTTTTCTTTTTTTTTTTTGGTCCTTTGCATCTTAAATATGTATAGCTGGATTGCCTTTTATTGCGGCAACGACTTGTTTAGGATCAGGCCCGATTCTATTTTCTCCTTCAAATTTATCATATAGATAAGATACGTATTTTAAAACATCATGGAAGGGGTAAGATTTGTCTCGAAAACTGACTTTTTAACGGTATGTTTTTTTGTTTATCAAAATCAGACAGAGGCTTGTTGTAGCTTCTGTTGCATGGTTTGTTGGCTATTCTGGAGTGATGGAACTGGAGACACTAGAAAGCACTTTCAAGAGGCAAAAGTTGCTTCAAAAGTCACTCGGTGAATAGATCGTTCTATATGTTTAGGAGAAAATGATCTGCCTGAAGAATAGATAGTTACATGACCTAAAAATGTTTTGTGGATCAGTTGGATGGGCCGTCTGTCATTCTTTAACTGTTAATAAGGTCCAATAGCAGCAAACAAAAAAAAATGAAGCAATAAAGAACGAGAGCCCCGACCGCTAGTGAAGACAAATCTCAAACATTATGGGTAGTGACCTCACTATATAAAAGCACAATTTTGAAATTGAGAGGAGTTATGAAACTTGAGGCAAAATTAGATACTACATTTTCCATCCACTGAAGATTTGCACCTTGGGAAAGTATTTTTGGAACTTCAATAAAACCCATTATTTCTCTCTGTTTTTCTAAATTCACTTAGGCTATGGAGGATGACATCTATTGGAAATCTCTTTAATTGAACTCGGTTATTCAATACAATTTTAATTGGAGTAATCTTTCTCTATACTTGATGTTTTCTCTAACTGATGGTTAGTAAATTGATTCTAGGTTGTATTTATGATAAGGTGATTGTATATTCAGTTGGACCTTTGATTGGTTGTCTTATATACAAGATTATAAAGATAGAACTTCATAAAGTAGTGTTATTTACATTTTTTTTAATTTAATGCTTGATTAATTAAAATAGGCATATCAAAGGGATTAGAGCCCTAACATCAATTGAAAGGACTTCAAGTTGAAAGTATTAATTTGACTAAAAAGAACACATAACCGATTATTTGATTCCAAAAAATCTCACATAAAAATATATTTGTTAGAATAAAAAGTAAAAAGTCATCTCTTCGAGATTTAACTTGGATAAAGTATAAAGCAATTTTTCGGTATCAACATTAATAGAAAGGGTGAGAAAAATGAGAGTCTCATTATCTTAAATGTTGATGCTAGCTAAATATAGTATATGAGTAGATTTCCTTAACGAAACAGCCATGTTAAATATTCTAGTATACGCCGCGGAAGTTCGAAACTTCACCAATGTTTGGTTTGGTAGTAGAGCTGGAGCTATCTTTGAAAGTATCAATTTCATCTTGTAATTTGGGACCGTGTTCGAAATCCTATCTCAATTATTTACTGGCTAGTTCTTAATAGGATTCTACGCTGTAAATACCATTGTTGGTTCTCCGTGCCTGGTTCATACAAATATTGCTAATACAATATTTAGAGTAAACTCAGATTAATTCTCTTACAACTTGACATACAAAATGGTAACGAGAGTATTTTCTATTGGGGTTAACTGCACACAATCCCCTTCTCTGTTGGGAACAACACCTCAACCAACCACAAACAATGGAGAATCACCAACAATAGCTTTACGTGAAAGAAAATCTTCAAAAGAAAAATCCACGGGACCTTATCCAGAACAATCAACTGTTTTCAATAATAATGGTTACAATCACTTTCCATGGGACACTCAACCTCACCAACAATAATGGTGGAAACACTCTCAACAATAGTTGTTATCTTAACAGCTTAATGCTAGAGACACAAACGAGAATTCTCTTCTCTATCTTATGGAATTCTGAATCCTCTTACGCCTCCATATATAAATATCGTATTTATAAAGAGAAATTAGATTTAGAGATTTTAGCGTCGTAAACAGTAAGTGGACCGATATCAATCATTGGACCCAAGTCAACATTATCTTTTTCAACACCCAGGGATTTAGGCCAAATATTAAACATAACCTTATCCAACATTTCCGAAGCATGGTACCCTTTTACATTTTTTATAAATTGACTAATTAATTGTCCATGAAGCATACCCCAATGCCTCACAAAGTTGCAAAAGGAAAAAAACAAACGATTACCAATTAACCAGCCAACAGCGTTCCAATGCTGGCAATGCAGATAAGATTTTTTGTTCTCATGCATTCAGCAGCCACAGTACGTACGATACAGGGATATACTCTTTAAAATTCCCCAACTGTTACTTACAGAATGAGACGACGGAGAAGTTAAAGAAACGAAGAAAAAACGCGGTCATTACATACCAAATTACCAACTACAACAACAATCCAACCCAACAACCCATTTGGTCCCACTCCCACCACGCAATTCAACTTAAAAAATATTAACATTTTTGTTTAGACTTTTTAAAATTATATCATATACTAGTAGTATAAATTATATTATAATTAGTATATGGGAAAAATGATGACTTTAAAAATAATTTTCAAATGATATAAAACTGTGTATAGACATTAAACTCGTGATATATTAATTTGTTCATTGCACGGAAAAAATATTTATTTTAGACAACTATCTGATTTAGTGATATCTTTTGGAAACTTAGTTTTATGACAAAATTGATTTGTAAACTTTTAAATAGAAGGTTTTTTTTACAAATCTTTTCATTAGTTAGGAAAACAAAATTTGAGTGAGATGAACAAGAGACACACAAGAAACTTATCTTGATAAAACAATTTACTATTAAGAAATTCAAAATATAACTAATATCTCTTTTTTACACTTGTCTGTCTTTTCGAGACTCTAAATCATAGTATTTTATATCATCTTCCAAAAACTTTTTTCAAACACATTCTGAAGTTATTTTGAGGAAAGCAAGAAGGGCATGTCTAATACTATTAGTAGTATATAATAAATGTTAAATGACAGTTAATAACATGCTTTAAAATTGGACAGAGTATTTAGGAACTAATACAATGAAATTAAAAAAATGAATGAGGAAGGAAAAAAATGTTTGATAACTTCTTTAATGTACAAGAAAGTTTTCTTTTTCTTCATAAATGAATCTTTTTACATATGCCCTTTTCTATGGTTAGATGAGTTTTTTGAAACTTCATTTAATGTATGATGTTACCGTACAATACTTGTCTTAATGTGTAGTTACTTTATGCATAAAATCTATTTTTTTAAAATGTTATTTTATGACAACAGTTTTCTTCTTTTTTTTTTT
>PYAF01005205.1:569926-601209 GCA_007407185.1 Glycine tomentella
AACACCTAGAAATTAAGAAAAAAAAAACATAGCTATAATAAAATTTACGATATGATAAAAAGGAAGATATAAAAAGAAACAAAAAAAAATTAGTGTTTAAAATAAAAAAATTTATTGATCAATATTCTTAAGACATTGCTTAAGAAATTACAAGCAAAAAATATTTATTATATAAAACACAGGAAAATGTAAAAGAATATGTAAAAAATTATATTATGAATTTTAATAATTTTTTATCATGTGTTCTTAACCTAAGAACACTAATTAATATTTATCTTAAAATATAGAATATCTGAATATCATTATTGAAAATATAATAAACTATTCCTGTAAAGTGTAAACTTTGAACACCGGAGGAACCTATTTGGAATGAATGAATATGTACCAATATGAAAATGTTGAGATCTTTATTTGTAACGTTGAGTGCTTCTTGACTCTTGGTGCTTTGAAAGTCAATCAAGACATCCAAGAAGTCCCTTGACTTGTTGTTGTTGTTGTTGGCACGGTGCAGCTGCTGTTCCAAACGCTGTTTCACGAACCTGGACGCGATTCCCAGCGCCTTCCCCATGTCCCTGTCCATCTTCCTCCTCAGCCCCTGCGGGTCCAGCCAACTCAGCCACGGAAACAGGTCGGTCACGTTAGCGTGCCCCGTCCACTCCATCAGCCCCATCATCGCGCTGAAAAACTCCGACCCGTCTTCGGACTCCGGGTCAAACAAGTCCCGTGACAGCATCAGGTTCCCGAACAAGTTAAACGTCATGAGGAAAACAAAACGCGACACGTGGACCCCACGACCATGTTCTGACTTGCTCGCTTCTTTCGCCACCCAGTTGATCATGTCGTTTACGCATTTCCGACGGATGGATGCGGTGTCGTTTATGCGTTTTGAAACGAGCATGTCCACCGTGACGAGGCGCCGCATGAGGCGCCAGTAAGGGCCATAAGGGGCGAGGGCGAGGGATGACTTGTCGTAGTTGTGGACACGCATGATTTCGGTTATGGTTCGGTCCGCGAAGATGTGGTCATGGTGCTTGAAGAACACGGTGGCGGCTTCGGCGGAGAGAATCGCCATGGTGTTCATGGCACCGATTTTGAGCCACACCACGGGGCCGAACTTGTCCCTTAGATTGGTGAGGGTGCGGTGAGGCATGTCTCCGAGCTGGAACATGTTCCCGAAGACTGGCCATCCCGGTGGTCCCGGCGGAAGACGACGGTTTGAGGATGAGGCTTTGCTGCTGCGGCGGAGGAGGAGGAAGAGGAAGAGAGGGAGAGACAGTAGTAGGAGAAAGAGTGGAGGGTGTTCTGAAGTCCACGCCATCATTTGATTTGATTTCTGGGAACCAACTTGTCTAATGGGTTGTTGGAAATTTGGTGCTCTCTCGTGACTACCTCAGTGCATATATAAACGCCCAAGGAAGATTCCGTCACCACTCTCGTGTGTCGAATGTTGATATATGAGAGGAGAGTTTAGTAATTCACAATATTCATGATGTAATGTAATAAAATATAGAGAGAGAAAATGAGAAGACATCACGGTACCTCTGTCTCTGTGCATGTATTTACCCTCCCAATGCTTAATGTCTCAAGTAATGTTTCAGGTAACTGATAATTAATTATACCCAACGAATTACTATTACTTTGTTTGGTATCAGATATAACAAAAAACAAATATCTCATGTTAATCAATTAATTAATTAATTTATTAATCTTAATTTTCTGAATTTATTTTTATTAAAACTTGAACTTGTTATCATAAAAACTAAAATCTTAATTAAATAAAAGTTATTTTAAAGATAATAACATTAAATAAAATAAAATTTTCTTATATTAGTATTTGAGAAAAAAAATATATCTTTTTGTTATATTTTATTTCAACTCTCTAATTACATGTCATTTTTTTATATGATATTCAACTTAACATTGAAATTGATGTGACATCATAATAATTTATTAATATATCATGTTAATAAATCCTTTCTAATAACATAAAATAAAACTTTTTAAATATTAAAAATAAATATAATTTTTTATTAAGAACTTAAAATAAAATTTGGATTTTATTAAATACCTAAAATATATTTTAATCATTCATAAAAAGGTCACCAATTCTATACAGTACCAAGGTTGATTACACGGATGTTGTACGAAAACACATGTTAAACTACTGTAGGTTGAATATTAAATTAAAAATAAAATCTTTGCGATGGAGGGTTAGGACATCTTTAGTGACAGTTCCTTCACATGTTTTTTAGTCTAAGATATCATTTCTTAATACTTTGCAGATTGCCAATTGATGTATTTCTTAAAATTAAGTGCTATCTTATTTTATATAAGCAATCCAACTTCAAGATTTCTTACGAATAAATATTGAATTTTTTGAAATTTTTTATGATTTTTGTATTAAAGTAAAATTTTGTATAAATTTTTTATTAACCACGTAACACGGTATAAATCATAAAAAGTGTTGCAGGAAAAAAATATTAAGAAATCTATATAAAAAATTATACTTAGAGATATCCTTATAAACTTATAATAGTATAATATTAATTTTCCGTACGATTAGGAGTTCGTGCATGCTAGCATTTTCCTTAAAATATATATAAGGTAAGATTTGTCGGAAGTCACTTTTTGTGAACTTTACGAAAATCCATTCCTAACAATTACCATTTTTTATAATTTTTTTTCAGTTTATGTTTATTTATTCCTTTACCAAATAATTTTCTGCTTGATACCAATTAGTGTGATTAAAAAATTTACTGCCAACCAGGAGACATGTGACAAGATTAAAGTGGGTTGTAAATACCTCATTGAATGTTGAAAGTATATGCCTTGGTGAGTCCTGACTCTTGAGATGCAATGAGATAGTTGACGGTTATTGAAAATGGAGTATTTTGACTACAGATTTTTTTAAATTCAGATGGATCTAAAATAAAAATTGAAAACTGTTACATAAATTAAAAATCAAATCAAATTAATTTTTTATTTATTTATTTGAATGATTTTTTTAAAATTGATTAGTTTAGTTTAATTTGTGATTTATATTTTTGAAATTAAATCAAATCATAATACTTGTATTATTTTAGTGTTACGTGATTTGTATATATATTATTTGAATTTCACATTATTTATAATATAAATAATATTATTATGTATATGAAACTTATATAATATTTATTTTTTTTCTTTTTAGACCATTTTTAAGATATATTTTATTTAAAATAAAAGAAAATTTGATAGATTTTTATTATAAAAAATTTTATATTTTAATAAATTCCATAGATTGTTATTATCAATTTTTAAAATATAATTTAACTTTAAAAGTTAAAAAATATAAATTTTAATAAAATTGACAAAAATCAAATATTAATTTAATTTAATTCAAATTTTATTTTAAATTAAAGCCAAACCTAACCATAAACATTCCTAATTTCTAGGTAACCAAAGCGACCAAATTCATACAAGCCATGTAACCATTCACAGGTTATTGACTTTCCTCTCGTTCAAGCCTCCAAAGTGGTGCTTGATGCTTGATATAATTAATAAGCAAAACACATCACAAAAGTTTTCAAAATCTTCCGTCCTCTCTTCCAATAAATCATACTACTATCCTCTAACAGATTACTGCTAGCTAAACCGACGGAAAATTAGTTACAGTAAATTTTCAATAAATTGGAAGTGTTTTATTGGGAGCTAGAATTAAGTTTTTAATTATATATCCTATACATTAATCATTGTTATATTTGATAAGATATTTCAATTAATTTATAATTTTTTTATTAGTTCAAAAATTTATTTGACTATTGGATAAATAATTTTTTAATAGTTTTTCAATAGTTTCTAATATTTTTTAAAATGTTAGTAGAAAATTTCTTTTTTTTATCCTTAATATATTTATCAAAAATTTTCATCTACCATTTTTAAATATATCATAATTTTATTATTTTTTAATTATTTTATATTTTTCAACTATTTCAATAACTTAATTTACCTAACAATTATAATTTAATAAATTAATTTTTCAATTTTCAACCATCAATTTCAATTAATTTTTCAGCTTATAACTATTTTACCAAACATAACCTTAATCTTATTTCTTAGTTGCATTAAGTTTTTAATTAGTTGAAAACATTTTATTGGGTGGTAGAATTAAGTTCTTAATTACTTTTAACTTAAAAAATTAATTGCATCCTTGGATCACTCTAATCTTTGGTACAAAGTAAAATTCAAATACCTCTTTTATGATTGCAGTCTTTCAGTTAAAGAAGTGTGTGATATGGTAATTTTCAGATCTTGGAATTGGATCAAGGCATTTTATGAGTGGCGAAAGCAACCTCTTCTCTGTCTCATATATGCTGCTTGACAGGTTGCTTCATCTATCATCTCGTGTATGGTGTAAAGGATAACTGGTCATGGTCCCTGACATGTTATGTGGTGGGTTTATCTTTTGCTTTCGGCTTTGCCTTGTTTCTATGTACTGCTTTGGGTTTGGCCTCTTTTCACTACTTGTGATTCATTCCCATATCTCGTTTAGAGGGTCGTGTCTAGAAGTTAGGAGATTTAAAGTAAAATTTATATATATATTTTTTATATTCATCATAATTTCATATTTAAATACTTATGATATTTTATTTTTAATATATAAAACGAAAAATTCAATCAACTTATTTTTTAACATAGTTAATGTTATATAAGTTTTAAATAATTTTATTCAACAATAATTATAGTTACAAGTGTTATTAATAATATTTTAGAAACAATGTATGTTTTTTTAAAAAAATAATCTTTTGATATAATTTAATATTTTAATTAGAGTATATTTTTTTAGTATGTATTTTTGAAATATTTTTATTTATAAAAAATCAAAGAGTAATATACTATTTTTTCAATTTATTCTCATCTAATATTTTTCAATTTTTAGAATTCAAATAAAAAATTAAAAATGATTTCATATTTGAAAATGTATTCAAATTTACTTCTAACTAAAGATGTACATTAATCTAATATAAATACAAAATGGTTGATACAAATAGAATTTAAGTTAAATGTATAATTTTCACATCAGCATTTGCACCGAAACATTTTTTTTCATATATATCAATTATAGACTTATTCATTAAATTTAAACTCTATACTAATTTTAATAATATATTTGTAGAGAGTAAAGAGGTAGGGTCCAAAATAGATGTAAAATAAATTCCTTAACTTTTTTAAATAAATAATAAAATTGCACTTAAATTATTTATAATAATACTTACATCTCTATTTAATATTTGTGGCCTTGTTAATAAAAATAACAGAAAATAATACATCATACTATAACATAATTTATTACTTAATACTTCGAATTAATAAAAAATATTTTATTAAAAATATTAAAAAAATTGAGGCCCTAAAAAAATTTGAGGCCAAAAGCCATTGTGTCAATGACCTAGTGGCTTACAGGGACCTTCTCGTTTAATACATATACTATTTTGCCATAAACAAAGAGCATCAACCAATTATTTTCTAACTTCGAGATATAATTTGATCTTTTTCTATCTTACTTTCAATTTGATAGATCGAATTTTTTTATTTGTAGTCTTTGAAAATAATTATCAAAATTTACAATAAATTACACAACTAGACCAACTGAACTAGATTCACTCACTTAACAAATCAAATCAGGTTTAACACAGTTTTGATTTGCTGAAAGTTTCAAATTTAGCAGTTGTCGGTTACACCCGTTCAATCCATTCTATCTTCGTTATTTGGAAAACAAAAGTTAATTGTGATATAGGAAACGGAACTCTGGTCAATTTTTTTTTTTTTTTTTTGTTGTTGTTGAATAAGAACTTCGGTCAATTTAAGCCGAAAACAAACATGGCTTATTTTCCAAATAGCTACTCTTTCCCCTATCTTATCTAGCCATACGGATGCTGAATTGTCTCTGCTAGTTCCTATGTTTAGGCTATGAGATCCACATCAGCACGGACTGTGTTGAGAGCCTACCTAAATAACTATACTGGTTTTACATCATAAACAATTGGCAATTGCTTCCTGCACCCGATTTTAATTTTAAAACAAAGTTAAAGTTCCAAAATCTTTAAGACTCGAATTTAAGTGTATTTTCTTCATTTATATAGTGTTAAATTTTTCTATTTTTATCCGATATAGGAATTTAACTCATACTTATAGCATTTGGGATTTGAATTTTGAATAAGTTTGGTAGATAGGTGCCTTTTTTTATATTATATATTAGTATATCTTACCAGCACAGGTTGTGCCATGAAAACTATATTACAAATAAACTGATACCTTCCCTCACAATAAACATAACATGTATGATGTTTTAATGTTTTATCCTTCCTTTTGAAAGTATTTCCCCCACACAAAAGTTGTACGCAAAAGTGCACCCGATCCCAAATATAAATTGATTCCGTAAAACCAGAATCTTACTAAATACTAGTTGGCATACTTGCAAACAGGAAGAAGATACAAGGGGAATACCCAAAGCCACAAACATCAGACCTTCCCTCACCAAAACTAACAACAAACCTTTTTTAAGTGTTTGATTTTCAACACAAGTGCCACCTCCAATGCCATCACTCGACATAATCCTTCCCAGAGCAAATCTTTGATTGCTGAATAATTATTTGCTTTCCTCGTGTAAAACCCGGTGCACTCCATTTAACACCACACGTGTCCTGAATTCCTGCAATATTGCCTTGTTGCTGAATTTTAGTGGGGTATAGTAGTTTGGTTGGTACGTGTCTTGATGTATGGCATTTAGTAGTATAGCAACAACAGGGCGTAGATTTTAACTTTTAGTTCATATATAAATAATATGCATGGCAGGGCCGCAGGGATTAGTTTAAATTGGATTACTTAATCCGAAATTTTGTTTGTATAATAATTCTAGAAGAGACAATCGGTAAGAGCAAATTTTTTTTTTTTTTGGATTATTCAATCTAGAAATATTAGCATATTGGAAAAAAAAAAATTACAAACTTACCTCACACAGTAACTTTGCCACTGACCTGCGAATGAGGGGTGATTGCCGGAGGGTGAGGGAGCCACCCACTATACGGAAGTACAAAAGGCTGAGAGGAACTAATAAACATTTTAAGGGCAATACCGGGATTTTAAAAGTTATGGATGTGCAAGTAGAAATTTATGAGGAGCAGAGATATCTTAGAAAACTAAACTCGCGAGTTTGCAAGTTTTAGCCCAACAATAATGGCTCGTCTACTAAGCCCATATAACAACAGTTAAATTCCGCCTCATATGAATTGTAGTAATGGACCAAAAATTAAAAAAGAATCATAACGATCATTTTTATTTTATTCATAAAAATAGAAGAGAGGTATGAGTTTACACTTTACAACGATACCTGTTCAACCAACTATAATAAAACTCATTGGTATGATAATGATCAATTTGCTTATGAATCTGCAGGCATCTCCTTTTTTTATCAATGTTTTTTAGATTATGAAAATTCGGTAGTGGGGAAAATTTTCCAGGTTGGTAACTTGAGTAACCGGACTATGGTTGTCGTGAATAATTTGTCCCAAAAGCTTAATCTGTTGGATATACAAATATATTTATATCTATCAATAGGCATTGCCTTCTTTTAGAAAATTCTACTTGAAAAAAGAAAAACAGAGCCCGAATTGAAACTAAAGTGATCCTCAATTTTGTTTTATTTTGATACATAATGATCCTCAATAACTAATGACAGAAAAGAAAATGTAATCATATTTTAGATAGGCGTGACTTTGTAGTGTCTTCTGTAATCTCTTACAGTACCTTTAATTCACTTTTATGTAGTATTGCAATATAGCCGAAAGGTTTAGAAGTTAGAACCTTGCCCAAACGGTAGTTTAAAATGTATTTGGATACAGAGGAGGTATTGAACATTGGGATACCATATTAGTGATAGGAAAAAAAATGTAGATTTTAGACAGGCGTGACCTTGGAGTGCGTTGTATCATCTCTTGCAATGCCTTTAATTTAACTTTCAAGATGTAGTAGTGGAATATACCCCAAAGGTTTAGTGCCTTGCCCATTTGGTAGTAGTATTGTATGTATTTGGATAGAAGGGTATTAAACATTTGGGATGCCTTAGAAAGTTAGAAACCTTACATAACATATCAAACTTTAAGATTGCATGTGTGCTGAGGTAGAGTACGTAGGGTTCACAAATCCTTAAGGTTGTCTCATGAATATAGTTTTGTTAAACTCTACATTTAAAATTTCATGGTTTTATTGTTTCTTACCAATTAAAGTATATTGTCGTTGCTAGTATAACTCTCATTGTACTTGCTTTGACAACTAGAATGAATGTCTCGTAGTAATCAATTTTTTTTTTCTTTCAAAGGGAGATACAAGAGTTCTCCCACTATCTCTCTTTGGGAATGATTCTTTGCTAAGATGGATTATTCAACTTTTCACAACTCTTCCTATATAGGGGATGAGTGCGACCTTTTCAAAAAATGCTTAATGAATATGAATAATCAATAAATGCTTACATATCTAAATACCTTTAAAACCTTGAAACTTATGTTGTAGGTTACATGTAAAAGTCTCAAGGTCAGAAAAATTTCAAGACCTTGAAATATTCTCGTCTATTTTTCATATGCTTGTTATGATTGGGATTTTAATCCCATAATCTCTATTCTGGCCATCAAGTATACATAATTAACAAACAAGGTTTAGGCAATAAAAAATTCAGATGCACTCAACAACCTGATTTAACTTTTAATTATTCCATTTAAAGAAAAGAAGACAGGGTAGGAAAGCAATATGTCTTGTTTAGAAAGGTTCAATTAAACTCACCTTTGGACAAATTTGATATTCAGGCGTAAAAAAGAGTTAGAGGAAATATTGAAAAATGACCCTTCAAAAACAATATGCATAGAATTATCAACCTTCCGAATGCACCTTACATATCTTGAATTAGTATTCGCTTATAAATTTGAAATATTCTCCGACTAAGGAATACAGTTCTGGAACTGTAGTAATGCCATACATACATACATATCAAATCAAATCAATGTTCTAACTGCTAAACGAAACGGCATGCAACTTACCTTCCCAATAAGCAGAGAATCCAAGACCGTAGAATTGCCACAATCTTTTGTCTCTATCGCTTGCTGGCTGTCACAAATTACTGTGCTTTTGTCACCATGTTTTCCATCTTCGTTCGGTTGTTCTTTTTCCCAATCCATGCTCAACCGTGGCAGTTGCATCAATAAAACTAAGTCAAAATCAACACTCTCTATCTATCATTGCAATCTGACACAGTTTTTTGGTCTCTATTTGCAAATTAGTAGTATTTCTTTGTCAGGACATGAAGCACGTCTCGTCTATCTCTTAGAAGTTAGATCAGCTCAAGTTACTAGAACACTTGGTTTTGTCACAATTATGTATGCATGATGTATACCCAATAATTTTTCAACTTTGGCTTTTTTCTATGCACAAAGTTTTTAAACTCAGATTCTGTTCTTTGCCCCATTTCAAATGATAATTAAAAACATGAATCCTGCCCGTTTCTGCTTCTGTTGTGCTTTCTCGAGTCTTGCTTCGTCAGCAACTGACAAGAAATTTCTATGTCAATTTAGATAATAGAAATTGGTATGAATAATCATTTTTATCATTTTGATAAATATCAATGCTAAACGGTTATTTTATATTTAAAAGAACATAAAAATTATTGACTGAATTAGTTAATACTACAACATATCTATGCAGATCGAATCTCGTGCATCTCTCGCGTAAAATTAAGAAAAATGCCTCCTTCTACAAGGATGAGTTTACTATAATGGAATCATCAATCCAAATCCTAATTTTACAACATAGGTAAAGTGAAATCACTCGTTGGCAACGGACGGGTGAGTCTAGTTGTAGAATTCATGAATACGAGGATAACAATTTCTAACATTTTTTTTTCACCACATTCTTTTTGTCATCATGTGAAATTTATGTAGTATGTAGATGTCCTTAAACATATGAATAAGAATCTAATTCTTTGAATGTTATTTCCAAACTAATGCAATCTACAATCTACATAAGTTGTAACTAAAAAAAAAAAAACTGTGTTAAAAAAGATTATGTTCAGCTCAAAAAGCAAAATATCAAACTAGTGGTCCTTTTAAATTTGGAACGCCAATCTCGCCTCGACCCTCTGCTTTATTAACCCTTTTTCTTTTGGGTGTCATTATAAGTTCGTAATGCAATAACCATTTGTTCACGATGAAAGAGAAAAAAGCTGAAACCATTCCTTCACTTTTTGCGACAACATCCATTACCATACTGGTGGAAACTCTACGGAATGCTTCAAATGGGGATGGAAACCGGTACAGTGTACCCACCCATTGCCCCCACCCATGTGCCATTACCCATCACGCCATCACCTTATTATATGCTTGCCAAAAATCCACGTGCTCTAACCCAACTACTAAATGTCTTATTATAATGTTGATTAAAAAAATTTGAATTTATTTACGTAATTCTAATCAATAATTATTGTAATTTTACATTTTTATCCTATAAATATAAATACATATTATTTTCAAAGAGTCAAATCCTAAAAAAGGGTGTGCATTGTGGGGGTTGATCAACTTATATGTGCCAATTTTGCGCTAAAATACGAAGAAGAAAGCTCTCAAATGAAAAGTAACTACTATATTATAAGAAAATGGAAAACGAAAAAGAAAAAGAACGGGACGGGCTAGGCTTATTCTATTTTGGGGACCGACAAATTCAAATATAAATTTTATTGGATAACTGCTGTACTACATTTGGTGTGTTTTGACTGGCTAGGTCAATTTTTGTCGTGAAACGAAAGCTTGAATTCCAGTCATGTCCCTTGCATTTGCATGTTTATCATTGAATTCTATGCTTGAGTTCAGGGTCTGATGTGAGAAAAACTTTGCTTGTGCATGACTTAAAGCGGAGGCCACTTTTTTTCTTCCACAACATGGAAAAAAGAAGCAGCAGCGGGCAAACCAAATAATGCAGCGCTTTCGTTTGGTGAAAGCCTCTAAAGTTTGTCCGGGAGAATTAATCATGTTCATCCGGTTAAATTGCGGATATCATGAGCAGTAAAAAGTTGCACAGATTGCATTCACAGTGTCAATGCCTAGTGGTCCACAGCTCAACGTTTCAACTAATGTGAGATCCAAATTCAAAGAGATTTTTAGAAATAAGGGTTGATACTTGTTAGTAACAATTAAACTGGGCTAACCTGATTATGTTAGGTTCAACGGAATGGACTAGTTCTTTTACAACATGGTAAACTAAAATTTGATTTTTTAACGACCAAAATTCTCACATTTAGAGTATTGATGTCTCGACTAGGATTATTTCTATAAAAAAATGAACTAGGTATTATTTAATTTCAATTGCTTCTTCCCCCCTCAAAAAAATAAACTCAGTTAAGAAAAGAAATATCCACAACATGCACATAAACAGGACACACACAAGATGATCATGTTGCAAGTAGCCAGTTCAAATTTTCTGTTTTCTCATCTTAAAAAAAGTGTTGTACTTGCTTAAGAGGAAATAACTAAGTGTGGATCTTGTGTCTTAAGTAGTTCTACGTGCCGTAATTACTGGGGAAAAAGGATAGTGGTATTATTAACCTATTGATGAGTGATAGGAAAAGGAATATAAAACAGAAAAGGAGCAGAGGAATCAACTAAAATGATTTAGGATGAGTTGTTCTAGACTAGATGATGGTCAACAGTGAACCCCTTTTACCCTTCCATAATAGTAACTAAAAAAATTGACCTTTACGGGCCAGAGTTGGTTTTAATACCTTATCAATTGCATCATTGCAAGCACATGTGAACACATTAATTTGATAAGAATTATGTATATGGTCAGTAATATATCAAGAACTCTGGAGTTGGTTGAGCACAGAATGTACGTTCAAGAGATGGAAAGACCTCTAAAGAAAATAATTATGTTCGCTGAGGTTTTGGTTGTGGACTTGTGATTTAATTAATTCCAACCAGAATTGTTATGAGGAAATATGTATATCTACCCAAGTAAAACAATTACTTTTCAGGGATGAAATTGAGTCTCAGCAGGACATATACGATGGTGACTCAGTTACTTACTCTCCTTAGTTTAAATTTCTTGTTGCACATGTTTTTTGTTGATTGATCAATTCCTGCCAATGTAACGTAAAATATAGAGTTTTTTTTAGTTCTCTTCAAATAAAGGCGGGACCGTGGGAGAGTGGGAGTGAATAGACCTTTGGACAGAAAAGCTGAAAATTAGTTTATCCAGAATATCAGCTTCAATTTTTCATAGACAGTGGCACCCCATGAGGGCTTCAAATTGATTGGCTAGCCTCACTAATCGAACCACATTACATAAACAAAATAAAATAATGCTGATTATTACTGCATGGTATGAAAATTATTAAGATAACATTTCACATTTGACAAGTATCTGACTCAGCTTTTGTTCTATTTTTAATTCCATTACACTATTTAACCTTGTGTATAAGATAATTCTGGCACCTAAATTCCGTCTGGTGACATAGTACATTAGTACTGCAAACATAAGGGAACAAAGTAGCAGATTCAATCAATAAGAACCACAATATTTTCTTTTTCTAGTTTCCCTTGAGCATAATATGCCAAGCAAAAGAAAAAGCAAGCTCTTGTCACTGATTCTATTTCTTATGAAGAAGCGGACAACAGCAATCATAGACATTAGCACCCACCCACCCCTTCCAAATCCCATTGCCTTTAATCATATTATTCCCCCTGTCCTAATTAATTACTACCTCTCCACGACCTATAATAACAGCTTCAACACTTTTCCTCAATCACACACTCTCTCCAATCATGCCACATTTTCCTTCTCACTTCTCATTGCCAATTCCAAATCTGAAATTCTTTTAAATTACTAACACCACCACACTCGTTCCCTCCCTTCCCACACCATAACATGAAAAAGGTTAGTCTTTGTCCCATATTCCTGGCACTGGCCTTGGCCTTGTGCTTGTGCATCCTCTGTGTTGCTGCAGAGGGTGCAGGACAAAATGATACACTCGCCCTCACCGAATTCCGTCTCCAAACCGACACCCACGGCAACCTCCTCAACAACTGGAGCGGCGCCGACGCCTGCTCCGCCGCGTGGCGCGGCGTGGAATGCTCCCCAAACGGCAGAGTAGTGGGCCTCACTCTCCCTTCCCTCAACCTCCGCGGCCCAATTGATACCCTCTCCACACTAACCTACCTTCGCTTCCTCGACATCCACGAAAACCGCTTAAACGGCACCATTTCACCTCTCTTAAACTGCACAAGCCTGGAACTACTGTACCTCTCCAGCAACGACTTCTCCGGCGAGATTCCGGCGGAGATATCCTCGCTCCGCCTTCTCCTCCGCCTTGACATCTCCGACAACAACCTCCGCGGCCCAATCCCCACACAACTAGCGAAACTAACCCACCTCCTCACGTTGAGGTTACAGAACAACGCCCTCTCCGGCCACGTCCCCGACCTTTCCGCTTCCCTCCTTAACCTCACCGTACTCAACGTCACCAACAACGAACTCCGCGGCCACGTCCCCGATTCCATGCTCACCAAATTCGGCAATGTAAGCTTTTCCGGAAACCACGCCCTCTGTGGGTCCACCCCACTACCCAAATGCTCCGAAACAGAGCCAGACACAGAGACTACCACGATAACCGTTCCTGCAAAACCGAGCACGTTCCCGCAAACAAGTAGCGTAACCGTTCCTGAAACTCCGAGAAAGAAAGGGTTGAGCGCCGGTGTGATTGTGGCGATCGTGGTGGCGGTTTGCGTGGCGGTGCTGGTGGCGACGTCGTTCGCTGTGGCGCATTGTTGCGCCAGAGGCTCCACCTCTGGTTCGGTGGTGGGGAGCGAGAGTGCGAAGAGAAAAAGTGGGAGTAGTTCTGGGAGCGAGAAGAAGGTGTATGGGAACGGTGGAAACTGCGATAGAGATAGTGATGGGACGAACACTGAGACGGAACGAAGCAAGCTTGTGTTTTTTGATAGGAGGAACCAGTTTGAGTTGGAGGATCTGCTTCGAGCTTCGGCGGAGATGCTCGGAAAAGGAAGCTTGGGAACGGTTTACAGAGCGGTACTCGATGATGGTTGCACTGTGGCTGTGAAGAGACTCAAAGACGCAAACCCCTGCGAGAGGAACGAGTTTGAACAGTACATGGATGTCGTAGGGAAGCTCAAGCACCCCAACATTGTTAGACTCAGAGCTTATTATTACGCTAAGGAAGAAAAGCTTCTTGTGTATGATTATCTCCCCAATGGAAGCTTGCATGCTCTTCTTCATGGTTAGTTAGTTACTCCTCCATAATAAACTTTGTTTGATTAAGGTATTTATTTACAACCTTGATTGCATTGTATTATATAGGGAACCGGGGACCAGGAAGGATTCCGTTAGATTGGACCACGAGAATAAGCTTGATGTTAGGTGCGGCTAGAGGTTTGGCACGGATTCATGCGGAGTATAACGCATCAAAGATACCTCACGGGAACGTGAAATCTTCCAACGTGCTTCTTGACAAAAACGGCGTCGCTTTAATCTCTGACTTTGGCCTTTCGCTGCTTTTAAACCCTGTTCACGCGATTGCCAGGTTGGGAGGGTACAGGGCGCCGGAGCAAGTTGAGGTGAAGAGGCTGTCGCAGGAGGCTGACGTGTACGGCTTCGGGGTGCTACTGTTGGAGGTTCTGACGGGTCGGGCTCCGTCGACGCAGTACCCTTCTCCGGCGCGTGCGCGGGTGGAGGAGCAGGCTGAGGTGGATCTTCCGAAGTGGGTGAAATCGGTGGTGAAAGAAGAGTGGACTTCGGAGGTGTTTGACCAGGAGCTGCTGAGGTACAAGAACATAGAGGATGAGTTGGTGGCGATGCTGCACGTGGGACTGGCGTGCGTGGCGGCGCAGGCGGAGAAGAGGCCGTGCATGTTGGAGGTTGTGAAGATGATTGAGGAGATCAGAGTGGAAGAGTCTCCTCTGGGAGATGATTACGATGAGGCTCGCTCACGCACTTCGCTTTCGCCTTCCCTTGCCACCACCGAAGACAACCTCGCTTGATTAATTAAACAATAACACTCTTATTCTTATTGCACTAACTTGTCTCATGCATGCATGCTTCTCATTTTTAGTTCCATTGTCTCCCTCTTGGATATTAATTACTCCTTGTTATCTCTTTAATTAAAATTGTGTTAGTTACTGTTTTCTTTGAAAAAAATTGGGCTTTGTGAAATATTGCTGTTGTTGCACTTGTCTTGAGATATGACTCATCTCTTAAATGAATCCATGGCCATGACCCGAGTTTGTGTATATATAGTTAATTCAGTTTGGGTGTAAATAAATCAACTTAATTAAAAAAGCACAACTAATCTTCTGCGCATTACATGTGCCTTCATCTTATATAATACAGTGGAAGAGGCAAATGGAGAGCGATTGGCTTTTCATTTAGAGCCATTGCCTACATAATATGTTTTCGTTCTGTTAATTTTTTCTTCTTCTGTAAAACTTTAACACAGCAAAAACTTATTTCTGTTGTGTATCTATTTCACATTCTTATAGTACAATTAAATTTCCATTGAATAAACCATATAATAGAAACTTATTTTTTAAAAGAAATTTAATTTCTTTAATTAGTATTAAATATAGTAACATATTTTTCATATCACTAATAAAATATACTTCATTAAATAAATTAATTTAAGAAAGTTGAATTAAATTAAAAACACGCGTATTTTTATACTCTAATCAATGATAATTTTTTATCCTTTAAAATATAAAAATTCTAAAGCATAATCGTATATATCTTTACGAGACTAAATTAAAGTGATGATCAAAAAATACTTACGAGACTAAATTATTAAATAAAATTACTTGAGAAAAATGCATTCTCTAACACAATATTTTTTTTTATTAAATTTTGTTAAATTTATAAAATCGTGAGTGTGTCTCTTTACAAGACTTGTCAAATATTACAATTTCTAATAAATTCTGGCTACTAATATAAAATATATTTCAAAATGTCCTTAACTCTTAAGAACGATTAAAACGTCATCATATTTGATAGTATTTTGAAATATGCTTTTCAAGTGGTTGTTCTCTTTTATATTTGATATTATTTTGAAATATGCTTTTCAAGTTTTGACTCCCCGATAAGAGATCACAATAAAAAGGAAAAAAAAAAATAATTACGTTCAGAAAATGATATCACAATAATTATTATTTGTTGACGGAATAGAACTTACAGAATAGAAGAAAATTACAGTCGAGACCGGTAGGCACGGCCCACAGAATTTGACCTTTAACTAACAAATTAGATGGGCCCATTCAAATCCTGGTGCGAATGGACAAAGTTGAGAGTTGAAATTTTACACAGAATCGAAACAACTTCAATAAAGTTATGTACTTACTGAAATAGAATTGCATTTGAATTTTGGATACTTAATGATTAAAATAAAATTATTTTGTTATTTAAATATTTTATTATAAATTAAAATATAATTTTATTTTTATATTCATTTCAGAAGATCTGCATCCTATATTTGAAGTGAAAAATGTCAAAATCGTGATTTAGATCAAAGTTACAAGATAAAATCCTGTCTGAATTATGATTTAGGATTTTTTTTTTGTAAAATAATTAAGTACACTGTGTTATTTTATAAATGTAATTCTTAACGTGAATTTTATTTTATATTTAGTAGATAGTATTGTTTATTTAATAAATTTTATGCAAGGTTTGATAAAATATTACAAACAAATACAATATTAATCAATCTGTATTTACTTATGTAAAGAACATTTTTTAATTTAATCCCTGAATTACAGCTTGAATCAGTGCTTTACCGCACACCTTATCTTAAATACCATGTGCTGCTCAGCTCAGCTTACCTTTTCGTTTCTTCCCATGCTTCCCACTTCCTATTGGGGATGAGTGTGTACCATATATAGAGATGTTCCAAGCTTTAATTCAAATTGGAAAAGAATAAAATTAAATTAATTTGATATTTTTTTAATTGAGTAACTGGAATGAAGCCTCTTATGATATATATATATATATATATATATATATATATTTTATAAATTTTTTTATTGAATAGTAGTAATTCTTTTTGTGTGGTATGAGAATGTTCAGAGCTTTAATTCAAATTAGAAAGAATAAGTTGCAATTAATTTAATTTTTTAATTGAATTCTAAAGCCTATTATTCTTTCCTATTTGAAAATTAAATAACTTTGTAGCAAAGTAATTTTAACTGAATGATTTAATTAAAAAAAGACACAATAGTGCCTCATACTATAAAAGAAAAACAATCAGTTGAAAAGAGTTAAAATTTTCCATTTTGCTTCCTCCTTCACATATATAGTATATATTTTTATTAGGAGCTCTGTCATTATCTTAACATACTCCATGTGTCGTGTGCAATTAATCAATAAAGCACAACAATAATAGAAGTTTTATTTATTTTTTGAACACGTTTTTTCATAAAATGTACTAAATAAAAAAAAGTCAAGAGTAAATACAGAAAATATTTCTTAATCCTATTTGGTTGGTTAGTTTGTAAGTTTTAAGCCAATCTTCAGCATGCCAACCAAATAAAGCCATAAGAAGATTATATATATTTTTAGATATATAAGACATTAGGGGAAAATATATACACCTTTAAAATTGGGAGAAAGTAGGAAAAAAAAAAACTCGTGAATATAACCTATTTTAAAATAGTTATCATAACTTTTGAATGTGAGAGAAAAAAAGTCCTTCACAATCACATATCAAAATAAAAGTACTTCGTGTAACAGTGGAGTTATTTTACACGGAAATTAATTTTATAAAAGATCATCACGTCTCAACCTTTTCTTCCTTAGACTAACGACAAACAATTTCTCTGCACCGAAAGAGCTAAAAACAAACTATTCATGTCACTTGCAATTCATTTCTTCTTTTTTTTGGTGGAAATTACAACTCATTTCTTAGAAAAAAGCGTTGTGTTACTTACTAAACTAGCAAAACTTTTAAAAAAACACAGCATTAGGTATTATGTAATTAATGATACTGAGTACTAACTGAATAAAAATTGAGTCATATACTCATTATTCTTAGGTTTAAATATTTTTAATTTCTTAATTTAAAAATAACTCATTTTTAGGGTTTGTCATAGTCATTGAAACAGATTGTCAACACGTAGTCAGCACTTGGGTGAGCAAGCTCCTAAGCCTATCTGAATATGATTCTATAATAGCCTCAGTGTAGAGAAAAATGGCTAGTTAATCAACAAAGTTCTAATCTTGTTTTGTAAGGAAACAAGGGAACTCAGTAACTCATGAATTAGCTAGAGCAACTGAGTTTTAAGTTGGTCTCATTCTATTATGTAATTCCTGATTGTATTGCTGATCATATCCACTCTGAAATAAAATAAATATGTTATTGTAAAAAAAAAACTCATTTTTAATCTTTAACGTGTGATAATTTTATTTCTGATTAAATTAAATTTATGCTATTCTTAAATCTGATATGTAAAATTGCAAATTTTGAGCCAAGGAAAAAACAAATCTTTAACCCTTAAGTCACTTCTTTTAATGGAGTAGGAATTATAGGTAGGAAAAAAGTTAAGTAAAACGGTTAAAGAAAAGATGGGTCAAGAGTAGGTATTTATGGATACGGATCATTTGTGAATTTGAATTGACTCAAATCGATTCAAATTAGATTATTTATGTATTTTGATCAAAATCGAACAGAATCAATCAAAATTGTCTATATACGAGTTGAGTCACGAGTTTAAATCCATAGATTCGGTCAAAACCGAATTAAATCGATTAAAACCGATCAAAATTTTTAAAGTTTTTTGGTTTGACTTTAAATACTGCTAATATTGATACTCCAATTGTTTGAACTTTATATATTTATAATATTAATGAATCATATTTTATTCATTTGTTTCAATAAATTTGGTTGCACCAAAACTTATTGTAAGAAATTAGTTTGTAACAAATAGTTGTGATTCATATTATAATAGTAAATATCATTGAATAATATTTTATTTTTATTTGTATTAGTTTATTTTAGAATATTATGTTGATAGTATTAAATGAATCATTTTATTACTTTTAGATATTTGATAATATTGTATTAGAATAAATAGTAATTTTCATTCCCGAATATGTAAAGCACTGACAAATTCGTCATTGAAAGATGAAAATTCAAATTTTAGTCCTAAAAAGTAAAAAAAGTGCAGAAAATTTATTCATATGTTATCGTTAATGAAAAAACTTAAGTGACACATAGGGACAAAAATGTCACAAAAATGGTTATTACCATGGCTATCAAATAGATTGAACCAATATATTAATAAGTTTTCATTGAACCAAAATATTAGTAAATTTTCATTGGACTGATTTGTCAGACCTTAATTTTCGTTTCATTTAAGGATAAAATATAATTTAATCTTCATCTTTTTTTTTTGTTATAACATCTAAAATATAAGTTATTTCTTCTGTTGAACCAACACACTTGATTTTGTTCTAACCTATAATTTAACACCAACAAGTTTGATTTTATTCTAACTTATAACTAAGAAAGTCTCTTTTAAAATGGTCTTACAAATTCAAAGGACAACAACCAAAAGGACATACTTGACGTTCTTAAGTGTTAACTTCTATCTCAATCAAGACTAATTCTAAAACATAAAGAATTTTCAAAATCTACTAAATAAAATATACACTAAAATTTGAATTTTTATCTTTTGGGGATAGATTTGTTAGGTTTCTACACATTCAGAAAATAACTATTTATTTTATTATATTAATTGTATTTGATATTTGAATGATTATTATATAAAATAGTAATTCTAAAAAAAAAAGATAAAATTTAAATAAATAATGCATTGGTCCAAATCCAGTCAAACCATTTTTTAATAGATTAGATTGGGTTGAGTTTAAATTTTTTTTCTTTCTAAAAAATCAAACCAACCTCAATCAATAAAATTTGATTAGGTTTAATCTTAAATTTAAATTTGGTGAAACCGATCCACGATCACGTAGTCAACAGAAGCAATATAAGAGCGGAAGCATATTCCTAAAACCTTCTTCAAAACAGCGTTGTCTCACGCACGCCACTGCTCATCGAACTTCTTCTTCTTCTTCTTCTTGTCTCTGCGTGTGCGTGAAAAAAAAAAAAGCAAAAATGCATTCCAGTCACTTAATTCTCGAAGAACCCATTCGCATGGTTTCCATCCTCGAACCATCCAAGCCCGTGAGTCTCTTCTTCTTAGTACTCTTCAACATTCTTTTCTTCTTATTTATTTATTTATTTTTAAATATGTTTTGCGTTTTCAGAATTTCTTTCCCGCAATGACGAAGATCGTTGGTACCCTGGGTCCTAAATCTCGATCGGTCGAGGTTATTTCTGCTTGTCTCAAAGCTGGAATGTCAGGTATATGTCACTCTCTCTTCCTTTTGCTTCACTGTTATTCTAATATTTTTCTCCTTTTTCTTATTCTTCATCGTTTTTTAAACGCTTATTTGATGTGAGATTATTTACTTTTATTTTATTTTATTGCAGTGGCTCGTTTCGACTTCTCTTGGGATGACCCAGAATATCATCAGGAAACTTTGGAGAATCTGAAGAATGCTATCAAGACTACTAAGAAACTCTGTGCTGTGAGTTTTTTTCTTCTTTAACTTAAATAACATTTTTTTGGTACAAACATTCTAAAAAAGTCGATTGCTTTGGGAAGAAGATAGAAATGAAACCATTGTGTTTTACATGTTTGGTGTCTATTTTGTTAGGATTAAGGTTTTACTGAGTGCATGGGGAATGTCTATGTATGTCCCTACAATTTGTGTATGCATGTATTGTTGTTGGTTAGGTTTCTTGTGTTGTGGGATTTGTTTATGTGATGGAAAGGAGCTTAGTTGGTTACTTTCTATTGTTGCCTATACCAGGTTATGCTGGACACCGTTGGTGCAGAGATGCAGGTTGTTAACAAAAGTGAGAAAGCGATCTTGCTTGAGGCCAATGGTCAGGTTGTTCTGACTCCTGACCGGGGACAAGAAGCGTCTTCGCAGATACTGCCTATCAATTTTGATGAACTGGCAAAGGTTTGTTAATGTTTTCAGCCTTCTCATCATGATATTATGTGACTGACTTGCTTTTTATTTACATATTTTCTAGGAATATTAGCTTGAGTGATTTCTTTTAATCAGTTTTACTCTTTGTTGCCTGTGGTCTTGCTTGCATTGGAATCAATCTCAACTTGCAACCATTGCTTAGCTAAAACTAGCTGTAAATTTCAGCTATCTATGTGATTTTGATCTCGCTTTTGGTGTCATAAATAGTAAATTGCATTTGCATGATTCCTTAGAGGCCCTTTGCTTGAATTGTAATTTGTTATTTAATACAATCCATATATTGTGTGGACTCATTTTATTTTTCTCCAATGCATTGTTTGAGTTGGTTTAACCTTAATCTTGTTTGGATTGTTTACAGTCAATGAACAAGGGAGACACCATTTTCATTGGTCAATACTTGTTCACAGGAAGTGAAACTACTTCTGTATGGCTAGAGGTAATATAAGTTGGGCACAGAAGACAAAATTTATTCTGATAAGCCTCTTTTCATTTTTTTATTATCGTGTCCTTAGTTTTTTTTTTTTTTTAAATCTTTATTAACCATTGGTTTGAGTCTATATTGTGATTTTGTATAATTGAAGTTAAAATTTTGCTGATATTTTCAAAATCAATAGCAATGGCATAGGTTGACATAAATAGGAATAGTTGAAGTTCTTCATGCATGTTGATTTATACCTGAAACTATGCAGGTATCCGAAGTTAAAGGGCAGGATGTCATTTGTACTATAAAGAATTCTGCAACATTGGCTGGGTCATTGTTCACTTTGCATGCCTCTCAAGTTCATATTGACTTGCCTACCCTCACTGATAATGACAAGGAGGTTATTCCTACTTTCTACTTCCATATTTTAACGAGTTACCTATCATCAAAATATGTATAGTTTGCATGTGCGTTTTCTTTGAAGTTTTGGTCTATTATTTTTTCCTTGCAGGTTATAAGCACCTGGGGAGTAAAAAACAATATTGATTTTCTATCATTGTCATATACTAGGCATGCTGAAGATGTTCGCCAGGTAATTTGTGTTCCACATTCTTTACTTTACTTTGGTTTAGTCTTTTGGAGTTCATAATTGGCCATTTAATTTATTTTTCTATAGCTGTTTCAGGTTTTCTATTAACATATATATTTTTTTTGTTTAAAATGTAGGCCCGTGAATTTCTTTCCAAGTTAGGTGATTTAAGCCAGACTCAAATATTTGCAAAAATTGAAAATGTTGAGGTGAACCGCATTTTTTCATCATTTATTGGACAGCTTAGTTTCTCTGTAAATTAGATTCCTATTAGCTATCCTGATTCAATTTCATATGTACACCTGTGTGTTTTCTAGGGATTGACCCATTTTGATGAGATTCTACAAGAAGCTGATGGTATTATCCTTTCCCGTGGGAATTTGGGCATTGATCTTCCTCCAGAGAAGGTGAGATTCTTGCAATTAATTTTCTTTGTAGATTGAAGTGATGAATTCTATGATCATTAACTGTCTCCATGAAATGAATGCCTGCAGAGATGTTAATCAACTGCCATTTGCTTATGTAGGTATTTTTCTTTCAAAAATCTGCCCTTTACAAGTGTAATATGGCTGGGAAACCTGCCGTGCTTACACGTGTTGTGGATAGCATGACTGACAACTTAAGACCAACTCGTGCAGAAGCCACTGATGTTGCCAATGCTGTTTTAGATGGTAAGTCACTGGTCATATGATGACACTACTCGGCTGTCCAGGAAATATTTCTCTTCTCTTTAAGCTTAGATTTAGGTGTCGTAAAATTTTCTTATTAGAATAAAGTTGTAATAACCAACTCTATTTAATGCTCAAAAGTTCTGATTTTTAGTACATATTGGATTTGGAGGTACAATGGTCTAGAATACTGTAGTTTTATGAAATTGGTAACTTAGCTGACTTGTACATTGTAATATTCTAGATATTGTAAAATAGTGAAATTCAACCAACCTATAGGACAGAAATATGAGCAATGCATGAGTACAGTGTTGTGCTTGTGCTTGTGTGAGAAGTGAATGTAAGTGAGCTGAGAAATTGAAAGTGGCAGTTCCGCTGTGTTCAGCACAAAGAAAAGTGTAATGGGGCATACCAGGAGAGGAGAGTGAATGTGAAAGTGAGAGAGGAAGTTAGAGAGTGGTGAAAATAAGAAAGTGAAATCATTTGTGATTTGTGAATGTGAGAAAATTGAAGTGTGTTATGAGTGCCATTGTATTACTGTATGCAAACTATGAGTGATACAGGATTTTTTTCTCTCTACAAGTCTACATTTCTTATGTCATTTCTCTTCTATTTAGTGCCTGTCTATTTGCTTGAGCCTTGAAGTTGTCAACATTGGTTTGCATGGTAACTTCTAACCTTCTGTAGGTGACTATCGAAGGCAGGAAATATTGCTATCTCATTTTCAGAATTAGGCCTGTTTGTTTCAATAATTTAGTTTTTCGTTCATTGGTGCCTATATATTCAGTTTGCTTGTTGCTGTGCTTTTGACATTTGTTTGTCTGTAACCCAGCAACCTTCATTAGGTGATTCATAAAGACGATCAATAAATATTTCTCCTTTCATTTTTTCTGATTTTGACCCTTCACAGTGATTTTGTTTTTCTCAATGTTTGTTCTGCATGGTTTTGTTAGAATCATTTATTGGATATTTGATGAAATGTTATTAATAAATATACAGGAAGTGATGCAATACTTCTAGGTGCTGAGACCTTCCGCGGGTTATACCCTGTTGAGACTATTTCCACAGTTGGAAAAATTTGTGCAGAAGTAAGTGCACTTCATTGCTCTTTAATTTCATTTGATACTTAAAATTTGTTCTAGATGTTGATGTTGGATTTTAGGGAACATTTCTGATAATTCTTCTGTTTATTATGAGCTCTGTTGCCTAAATAATTTGGAATTGGTATCTTATAGTGTTGTGGTTTGACAACTTCATGTAAAAACACTTCTAATTTTGCAATTGTTTGATTGGGAAATTCTTAGGCTCCATCTAGTTTTTGTTCAAGGCATTCAGACAGATATACTGAACTGCTGTATTTTTACTTATCATTTACTTCTAGCATTTCTTTGTAATTTGTGTACTATTTTATTTCCGAAGTTTTATCTAACTAGATGAAGATACTATCGAATTCATTTAGATAAAATCTTCTGATAAATGCTGGAAAATATGTTGTTCTCACCTATTTTTTTTCTTAATATCTATTTCTTGCTAGCATTTTTGCTTGTTGTATCATATGGTGGTTTGAAAGAATACCTTTGGATAATAGTGTGCCATTTTTATGTGAATGTGAATCCTTTGTTGGGAGAGTTCCTTTGACTCATAAAATAATCTCTTTATATGAAATTTCACTAAAAAAAATGCTGGCTGAGATCTCCACCTTCTATTTCAGGCTGAGAAAGTTTTCAATCAAGACCTTTATTTTAAGAAAACCGTCAAATATGTTGGAGAACCCATGACCCACTTGGAATCTATTGCATCCTCTGCGGTAATTACATTTTAACTTTTCCTCTTATTTTATTTTATGCTGGTTCATTGTGCTTGAAATGGTGAGACTGCAAAAATAGGGTTACTGTCTTGTGAGTTGTGACATAATGGTCACGTGTTTTGGTTGAGATATCAGCATCTGCTCACAGGGTAAGGATGCATGAATCTGACCCTTCTTGATCCCACATTAGAGGTAGCCTTGTGCTTTGGGCCAGTTTTTAGTTTCTAGTGCTTGCCTCTATCTTAAAAAGTATTTTTTTCCTATTATTTTGCTTTCTTGTCTTGGTGATTGGCCTTATTTAATCTTTGAAAGGATGATTCTTTTATGCAAATCCTACTTGTTTAGGTACGAGCAGCTATTAAGGTGAAGGCTTCTGTTATTATTTGCTTCACTTCTTCTGGAAGGGCTGCAAGGTAGTGTCTCAACGAATAATTTGATATGAACATGGTCATATTTAGTATCTTGGAGAGATAAACTAACTAGCTTCTAAATTTGATTTAATCCTGGAAAATGAATATTCTGCATCAATTGTTGTCCAAATCAATCTTTCTTCCCTGCATTTCCGCTTGTGTCTGTAAGGCTTTTCTAAAAGCATCACATGCGCTTTTCAGATTGATAGCAAAATATAGGCCAACCATGCCAGTTCTTTCTGTTGTGATCCCCCGACTCAAGACAAATCAGCTGAAATGGAGCTTCAGTGGAGCTTTTGAGGTTAGATCTTTTTGTCACATTTGCATCTTATTTTCTGTTAGGTGTCCATCAATGTGACTGACACCTCCTTGTCCTGCTGACAGTTTGGATTCTATTACTGATATGATTTTATATATAGCTAGCTTTGGTAAAAAAATTTAATTGCCTGATTTTAAGGATTGTATTTGATAAGACAATTGAGTTAGGACATATCGTTGCAAGTAAAAAACCACTATCACACCAATGATTAATGAATGGCACTTTGTAGGGTGGTTAATTGAATAACTTTCTGAGTTTTTGTTAAATGAACTTCTAACAAATTCCATTGCTTTGAGGTAGAATGTCTGTATCATGTTCATATAATTTTACATTAATTCAAAATCGTTTTTACTCTATTGAGATGTAACTAAATTATGTATAATATATTTTTCAAACAAACGAAAACCACCAACCAGGTCACAATTTTATTTAACTTTTCTGAATTTATACGCGCAAGAACTACATAAAATTAGTTATTCTATAATTAATGCATTGATCCAAATCATTTTCTGTAAGAAACAATTGAGTAGTGTTAGGTTCTGAAAAGATACATCAGCATTAGTTGCCCCCCTCCTAGTTAAATTATAGTTTTTAAATAAATCAGTTTTTTTTTTTTGCTTTGCATTGCTAAAACCATTTTATTCCAGGAACAACTGCCAACTCATTTTGTGGGAAAGCCTATTTACAATTAACGTAATTAATATACTACTTCTTTACTATATGTATTTGTATCAATTATATTTTACAATCTTGTTTTACTGTCAAGTATTTTCGATTATAATTATTTTTATCTACAGGACATTTTTACATCTCAATTATAATACTATCCAATTTCACCCTTCAGGTTTCTCAGCTGTAATTAACTGTATCCTGTGTAAATTAAATACAACCATGAATCGTATTGAGCTTTGGAAGATGATGCTGTAGTGGCCTGGATTTGAAAACATTTGTTCCGTCTAATGATTAGACACTTGTATTTACCAGGTTTTATATTGTGTTAGATCATCTTGTTTACCAACTTACAATTCAATTTTTTGACACAGGCTAGGCAATCACTTATTGTTAGAGGCCTCTTTCCCATGCTTGCCGATCCACAACATCCTGTAAGTCATTGTTTCACGATTTTATCTGTATTGTTTATGGGATTGTTCTTTTGGGGGAAGGAGCTGAGTGTTGAATTTAGATCAAGCCATATAAAGAAGCTAGAGTATAGGGTGCTTTTTTGGGTACTGTTTATCTGTTTATACATGTTGCTTTACGATACGACGACCCCATCAATTAATGATTGGAGACTTAACTAGACATTGATCTCATACTTTACCTGCAGGCCGAGTCAACAAGTGGCACAAACGAGTCTATTCTAAAGGTTGCCCTTGATCATGGAAAAGCATCAGGAGTTATAAAGTCACACGACCGAGTAGTTGTTTGCCAGAAAGTTGGTGATGCGTCTGTGGTTAAGATTATCGAGCTTGAAGATTAAGTGCATTGATCTAACTGCAGTTTAGGCTTTTTGTTTTTTGGTCTGCAAGTTTTAGGCAGTGGCAGATCATTCTGCTTCCACGTTTTGAGATTATCTCCACCGGGTTTGGTGACAAGCTATATTTTGTGATTGAAAATTAATGTTAGGCTAATTATTATTACAGGATGTCAAACTTAAAAAATCATAGGGAATATGTACTGATGCCAATTTTTTGGTTAAAGTTTTCAACTTGGAGAATTTAAAAGGAAGTGTATACGTTATATATTGTCAAGCTAATGGGACTGCTCTTTGTTGTAGCAGTAGCCAGTTGTACGACGTTATACTGTATACGTTTGGTGGTATACGTCTAGGTCTAGTTATGAGCAATATTGTGGTATGCTATGGCTTACAACACCTACGGACCAAAAAATTCGTAATTGACCATATTTTACCCTTTCATATTGATCTGATTTACTTACCGAAGTTGACTTGTTTACTTACCACGTAATGGACCAAACAATTCGTAATTTGATTTTCAAATTTTTAAATATGAATTTATTTGTTTTCAAATTATTTTAAATGGTTTAATTTAGTCCTTAACTTCTTAAAATTTGAGGATCAAATTTATTCTTTTTTAAGAATTTAAGAACTAAATTGAATATTTAAAAAAGTGATTAAATTGGTCATTTTTAAAAATTTGAAAATAAAATTAAATATTTTAAAAATTTGAAAACTAAATTAAACATTTAAAATAATTTGGGAACCAATTGATAATTTAGCATTTAGTTTAAGTATGTTATTTTTCTGAAACTTTGATTGTACTAGCCCACTTTTTTAAAAAATATACCGAAATACCATACTTATATTAAATTTTACCATATTGCCATGTGGTCTATGTGAAATACGTGCTATAGGTAGTTATTTTGCTAGATATTCATGAGGCATTTGGGTATTTTTTTTTTAAAATCGTGGCACGTTGGCCAATATCTCTTATTTTCTACAATGGTTAAATTGTTGCCTTTGTTATACTTTGATAATAAACTGGGCACAATGTAAACGATATATTATTAATAATTGAGCCACATTTTCAACCAGCGCCTGTGGCCTAATGGATAAGGCGCCTGACTTCTAATCAGGCGATTGTGGGTTCGAGTCCCACCGGGCGTGCTCCAAAGATTTTATTTCGTACCATCATTTTTGTTTTGTGACTTTTGTCCATTCAAACTTCAAAGTGAGCAATTCACTCTACCTCTCTTTCCAATTTAAGATTATTGTCAGCATCAATTCTGCCACAAATCTTAATTATTTATTGTATTAGTCAAAACTACATACACTACATACGAAAAATTTGGGAGGTACACTCAACGTTTTTCCTCTCCAGCAGTGCTCAACATAATACTAATAACTCGTCGCTCTTTATTCTTTTCTTCGAAAGATAAAGCTATATTGCCTTAATTGTAGCAAACACAATGTAACATTTCAACTTATTCTGTAATTTTTCTTCAGTTTACTTTGTTGTTTTTTGTCCCCAATGAGCACCTCGTTTATAAAAAGAAAAATCATTTCTGAGTAAATTTCTGTATGAAGTGGTTATAGAAATAGAACTCGAAGGATGTAAAGATAATAATTAGTTAACAATTAACACAAAAAAGAAAAAAAGCTGTCTACAAACAAGCATACATATATTTGAAATTACATAGAATGAGCCCAGAAAATGAACAATCATTTTATCATTTTCATCTATTTCGCCTAGTCTACATATGCTCTTATAATTTCAACTAACCATACATAAAATTTACACAGTAATTTCTTCTAGCCTAGCTAGGTAGAAGAATGTTGCTGTTGATGCTGCTGCTGAACATTAACCAATTCAAGCTCCTTATGGCGAAGTAGCATGACCATTCTTTCTATTTCCAACCTCCTCCTTTCATTTTGAAGCTTATCTTTCTCCATTTCTCTCTCCTTCTTGATGCTAAACCTCGCCCACTTCAACCGCTGCTTTTCCATCTCAAACGCTTGCATTTGATAACTAACCTGCTGCTCCTCCAACTGCACCACCTTCTTCTTCATCCACTGCTTTTTCTCCCAAGCACTCTTCCCTCCATCTTGCAACACACTACTCACTTCACCACTCAATTGCTGCATCATCTGTGATGATATCGATGAAACACCGAAACCTCCCTTATTCCTTGCTCTCTTCCTCATCACATGATCATTTTCATCCTCCTCCATACCCCTTGATCCTCCTTCTCCTGATTCATCTTCATCCTCATCAGAAAACTCATCCGAATCATCGTCCTCAATATCCTCATCCTCATCCTCTTTCAACATTCTTAGACTCCCCACCCCATTTTCTGATGAGTGCAAACACTGCTGCTGTTGATGGTTATGTTGATGTAGTGGCTGATCAGTTGATTGTTGCACGTTGGAAGTACTGCCACAATTGTTGTTGTTGTTGTGGCCACAACTGTTATGGTAAGCACACATTTCTCTGAAGAACAAGTGCTTTGAGTTGAGGAGCTTTCGAACTTCTTCCTTCATCTTTGGTGACAGATCCATAGTGTCCAACAAGGTTTGGTTCTCCACCACCCGACATGCTGTGCCCTTGCCTAGGATGTCGTTGACCCTCTTGTACCTCTTGTTCAAGTCATTGAACTTGTCTTCACATTGCTGAGGAGACACATAGTAACCCTTCTCCATCATGCCCCTTGACACTGATTTCCATTTCCCTTTCTTTTGAAGCAACCCAGAGGCTTTCTTCTTGGTGGGGTCAGTGCCTTCTGAACCAGCCTCGTCTCCAATGTAATAGACAGCCATTATTAAGAGCCTTACCATGGTGTCCGTCCACTTCATTCTATGCCATAGTGACACTTTTCTCTTGGGGTCTCCGGAGCTGTTGTCTTCTGCTGTGAACACTGGTTCATCTTCATCACTGAGTGTGATTTGTGACTTGTTGGATTTGGTGGCCGAAAAGTTGTAGCCATGTTTGATTGATTGCTGAGGTGGTGGTTGTTGATGGTGTGTGTCAGTGTCGTGGTTAGTAATGTAGGAAACCATTTGGAGTTGGTGCAAAGGGTGGGGGTTTTGCTGGTTTTGAAGGTTTGGTTGTTGTTGTAAATGGTTTTCTACTCCTAGCAAACCACTACTTATGTTAGGAAATATTCCACCACCTAGTGCATTGGGTTCCATCAACTCCTATTAAAGAGCACTACTTCACCAATATTTCTATATATCTAACAAATTTTCCAATTTTCCACCGCTAAGAAAAATGTTTGTGCAAAGTTAGAAGAAAGAGATTGGAATTTCAAAAGGGGTAAAAACTAAAAAGCAATTGACTAAAGGACTCGGATTAAGAAATTAAGAGTGAGATGGACGTAGTGTAATTAACATCATAAGTAACATTCAGCTCACCAACTCGCTTGGCATGTGGCAAGTGTCAATGGTATGTTCTTCCACGAAGACCTCGTGCATGCTATTATATATTCCTCGATCAGCTAGTTTTTTGAGAGACCTGGCAGAAGTCAATGATGGAGAGAAAAAAGCAAAAGGGAAGAGACGGTATTATACGAAGGGTGATGATGCAGAAACATCTTAGATTGGTGGGAAGTTGGAAGACAAGGATATATAGATATATAGCATATATTAATACAAAGGGTGAAGCAGCTGGTTTGGTTATGTTAGTGCTGACAGAAGAAAACTGCCCATGGTTTTGTTTGGAAAAAATGACCCACAGGTTTTGTGCCAAATGGGCTGGTCCACGTCCACTTAAACTGTCGTTTCAACCAGGACACTGGATTCTGCATACGTGGTTATTCCCTCTTGTGCATCCTATTTAAACTTTTTTTTTTTTTATCACTGATGATGTCTTTTTTATCACAATGATGTTTTAAAAATAAGAGTTTTTTCACTAGATCATTTTTCTCATGTAAATACAGAATGCAGGACCTTACATACACGTGAGTTTTATTTGGATGTGTTTGATATAAAGGTGATAAATAGAATAGGTGGAAATAAAAAAAATGATATGTAAAATTATTTGATTGGAAATAAATAGAAAAGAAATGAGGAAAAAAGTAAGGTAATGAATAAAATTAACTAAGGAATAATACATGCGGATTCCACCTTTCAAAAATTGTTTTCATCTTATTTTTCCTCCATCAAACACCCAAAAAATTATCCATCCTTTCAATATTATTTTACTCTACAATACCAAACATCCTAAATTAATTTTAGTGAGTTATTTTTCTTATTAATTATAAATTATATTTATATTTTTCTCTTTTCTTTGTTTTATTATAATTTTTCATTTATTTCTTATTGTAAACAATCATACGTGGTTATTCACAATATTTTTTTTTCATTTTCGATAAAGATGTGTTTTAAATTAAAAAAAATTATATATGTATTAAAAGTGTATAAACTTTTTACAATATCATCAAATTACAAATTATTATTATATATAATAAGTTAATTAAAATTTATAA
>PYAF01005205.1:610614-626213 GCA_007407185.1 Glycine tomentella
TTTTTCCCTTTTGAACAAATTTTATAATCACTTGTAGCCTACTGAATAAATTACTATATATTTTCTGGTTGCAATGTATATTCCTATGAGTTATTGCACCCTTTAAATATGTTTGATGAAATTGAGAAATGAATCTTGCTAACTCTGTTATTGTGAGAGACAGTGCCCCCCTTAAATTTTTTTCTGAATCCGCCCCTGTATATATATATATATATATATATTTTACTTCAAGTAATGTAATTGGCAACTGTAATTTAAAATCATGCTAACACTATTAGACATTAGTGGTTAGACCATTGTATAGGATCATCTACGCATACATATATATTAAAGTTGCAAATAACAGCACTTAGGAGGACCTTGATCTTCTCTAGCCAGAATCTCTATGCACTATGTTATTTGGATGAGGCAAAGTAACCACTACCCACGCAGTGGTCCATGACCATGTTCGGCGCCGTTTACGTAGAGTCACATATAGTTGTTGCCTTTTGCTTCTGTTTCAGTCTTTCAAAACTATATATTTCTTAAGCCAGTTAGATATAGGGAGTTATTTATATCACTTATGTGTGGTAGCTAGGGTTAGTGACGTAGTTTTAGAAATTCCTCTCAGTGAAACATTTTTACTAGCGAGCTACTGAATAAAGTTCACTCATCATATGCATAATGCATTTACAATGTTATCCAACGCGTTCAGGACCACATATATACAAATCTTAAAGGTCAAAGCCTAATTATGTTGTAAGGCATCAGTTTAACACTTTAATTCAATGTTTCAAATTTCTTCTGCATGAGTATAGCTACCTAGCTACAAATGTGTGTGTAGTTCATGGCCATCTTCTTCAGGCAAACACACGTAAACAGGACCACTCTCAAGATCTCAAAGAAGCTCTCTAGTCTCTACCTATCTTCTAGGTATACTTAGGTGTTTATGGTTTTGCAGTTTCTTTACCTTGAGCTTTAATTATTTAAATCTATCTTCCTTTGGTACTAAAAAAATATTATTTGTTTAAGGAATGATGATGTATAGGTTATGGAGCTAAAAATATTTGTTAAAAATAATCATTGCCTTAAAAATGCAAAATTCGTTTATTATATTTTTATCTATTTATTCATTATATAATTAGAAAAATTATTTGTTTATTATTTTTATCTATTTGCCTTTAAAATAATCTCTATTCTTGTAAATTTTCACTCTAAACTTATGTATATTACAATAGTGTCAACATAAATAATGGAGTAATATTAATTCATAAATTTTTCAACATTATTTTTTCTCTATCTTTTTTTTTTTTTTTTTTATCACACTATCTTGTTTCACATTCTTGTTTTTTCTCTCTTTATTGTTTATGTTTTTATACAAACTTTATATACAAATACAGTTTTTCTTAATAAAGAAGATGGGTTAATATTCTAGGCAGAGGAGTGACCTTCAAACTATATATAATAGCTTCTTCAATCACTTGTAACTAAGTTGAAATTTTAACCCTACTCTAGGCATTAATTCTCATACTATAGGCACACATCTTAGCAGCATTGCAGCAACCCGAGTACGGAAAATGCCATATTAAAAATATCCTATTCTTACGCTACTTGCATTCCTTAGTCCTTTATACATGACATTATTTCCCGTACACATAATAAGCAAACCCAATCGTTTCTCTTTGTATTAGTAGATAATAAAACAAGAGAAGGCCAACAGAAACTGGAAAATAAAAATAAAAATGTTTAAATGTCCATCCAATTTTTGGTGTACAGGTGAAAGAAGTCAAAATGATATAAAAAATAGATATGAAAAAAGAAAATTAAATAACATATTTGATTATTTATCTCAAATTTTTTTTAATCATTTACCTTAGTTTTTAGTTCTGTTTAATCTTTTATCTTGTTTGTTTAATTTGATCATTTGATTCATTTAAGAATAATGTCGTTAATTATTTATGATTGATTTTTTTTTGTTAAAAATGAAATGAAGGGGAATGAGAGAAAGTGAACAAAAAATCATTTATAAATGATTAACTACATTAATTTTAAATAGATTGAAGGATCAAAATAAACCAAAACAATAAGATAAATGATGGAATAAATTTTTTAAACAGATAAAGAGTTAAATTAAACAAAAAATAATAATTAAATTAATTTTTTTAGAAGATAAAGAATCAAATAGATAATTTAAAAAAAAGAAATAAAAAATAATATGGAAAATAAATAGGTAGAGAAGACTTTGGTGCACCTGCTGGTGGAGAAATTAATAGCATTCTACGATGGATCACTCTTGGTCGTGCCCGTACGTCAGAACTGAGGCTTTTTCCCTATTGAAAAGTATGTAGCGTTGTTATCATGGTGCATGAATCAATAATAAATTAACAAACGAAACCAACTTAATTGATGACATGCAAGCAAGTTGGATTCTATTCTATTCTACAATGACCTTTGTCTCACACTATCACTCTCATGTCTCATCCATGCAAATGCAATGCATGATCTCTTTCACCATAGTTCAGGCTCAAAGAAAGCACTTCCCTTGTCGTTTGGAACCCTTATCTCAGTTTTTTTGTCTAGTAAGTACTCTAAAAGTTCAAACACGCGCAGTCCTATAACTCATAATATATATATATATATATATATATATATATATATATATATATATATATATTGCATAAATTTTTGTCAAAGCAAGGGAACCTAGATCCCAAATTTATGCTCCGACACAAGCAGGAGTGCAAGTAAGATAGTATCAGCTGTCCTCTTCTGCAAACACTGCACGATAAATAATTAAGGTGAAAGGGAAATGAGGTTGATGAATGAACAGAAGATTAGACCATGTTCTGATTTCCTTACCCTCCTTTACTTGTCTTTTAATGGTGCAGCAGAGGTAATAGCAGCTTCTCTGTCATCCTCGGTGTTGCGATTTTGGAACTCATTTGACTATTTTTCCAATGGAAAATCCTTTTCTACATTATTCTCTTTATCAAGCTAGCTACATCAATTAACCATGTCATATTGATGTCACGCATGATGTTTATTTGAATAGGAAAAAAGAACAGGTAGTTTGGTTGGAAAGAATATTTTATGTGTCTATTAAAAAATGATGAAGTAATAATGTTATGAAACCGATCATGTACAAATGTCATCATTCATTGATATCAAATAAATCACCTAATTGCTAATTAAGGTAAATAAACAAACTCATTTAGGTATATAAATTTAGTAACAAATTAATAATTCGTTATAAAAAATAGTTAATAACTTAGATGTCATTAATCAATATAATATAACATAGTTTTGTCCCTTAATTAAGTATATAGTCAAAATTTAATTTTAAAGTTCACGTCTATAAAAAATATTTTTATATAGGAGAAATCAACCGTGGACTCCTTAAATAAATTTTATTATTATAAAAATTAGACATTAACTATCCCCTATCCTAGATTCACCCAAAAACTATCTAAAAAGATCGATGTACAAACAACATAATTAATTGTTCTCAAAACACCCGAATGGTAATGCCTTGCCAATAAGAGAAATGGCAGAAAATTAAAATGTATATGTTTAATTTTTGAGTAACAATCATTTTTTTTGAAGTTTTACTAACTTAATTTATATAAAATGTGATAAGCTTGAACACTGTTTTCTCCTTTTTTAATTTCAATGTGTTTCATCAATTTAAACATCTAGTCAAGTAATCCCACTTTATAATAAATTTGCGTAATATATTTTTATAATTTTTTTATTTCCTTCTCTCACATCATTTATTTTGTAACATTGTTTTTAAATTATAAGAACTGTTATAAAATTTCTCTAAGAGGATAATTTTTCTTAATTGAAAATTTTCAATTAAATTGTAAGAATTATTGTGAAAAATATGTGCAAGTAACATTGTTCTAAATGCCTAGCACAAAGACTACTTCTGTGGCCAACTTAACACACGGTTTCCCTTTTACACACCTTGTCCTGACACTGACAGCAGTGTCCCTTCTACAGTCTCCACCTAGCTTAACACAAAACTTTGTTGCTCCCAAAAGAATAGAAAGAAGCTCACACTTTCAATTCACAAATGTCACACGTACTAACCTTGGGTGCGCATATCACTCAGCAGGATAGGGACACGTCTATACTCTATACCTTTGTTAAATATAACTTTATTTAGAAGTAATCAACGAAATAAATACTCTTTATGTTAGTATATATTTTGATAATTAACTTTCTCTAAAATAAATTTATTAGATAGAAGCAAGCAATTGAATAATTTAAGATCTCTAATTAGTGACACCCAAAAAGAGAAAGGAATGTAGAGAGGTAGCCTTTGGCCTCTTATAATAACAAGTCAGAAGCAAAGTGCCACACTTCACTGTCTTAGCCAAACTCGCTATACACCTTTTCTATCTTCTCTCTGCCTATGTGGTCCATCCCAACCCTGTGAAGCCCTTGATCAGGCCATATAAGACAGATCAATTTTGCAGATGGAATTGAAAGAAAGAGATCTAGACAGGGAAGTGGAGACAGATATGGATTGGCATCACGGCACAAAGCCATTTGTTCCTCGGCCAGAGGCCTTAACCTTCTTCTACAACTATAACAACAACAGCCCATATCCAGGTAAAAGAACAAATAAAACACTACTCATTCAAAGAGTTTATCTTTATCCTCCAATGTCATTTGCATTTCTTTTCTACTTCTCATGGTTTACAATTTTCAAATGCAATTAGCTTCAAAGTGTATGTGCACCTGTGCGAGCATGTGTGAATCAATGAATGGCTTCCCAAGCAGCCACCATATAATTTGGCAACAACTTAAATTTAGGGACTATTTCTGAGTTTTTCTCATGAATAGTGACTTCAATCCCAAGTAATTGGCCCATTTTCTTGCCTTTCTGAAGAAGACAAATTTAACATATAGGAAACCTTGACAAATTAAGCATATATTTGAAAACTACACTTGGTAAGTTGGTATAGGACAACATCTAAAAAATCAATCTGACAGCCTAAATGCTTGTTATGATTCTGTTATTTTTGAAGGAATATATTTATATTTTCAAAGTTATTACTATATGTTATTTTTTAATTCTAAAATAAGTTATAAGTAAGTAACCCTAGCCAACACGCGTTCATTCATGTATTAATTAGAGACTGATTTTTCTAACCCAACCCCTTCTGTGTTGCATTTGTTAAGGAGTGGAAGTAAAACAAGCAGCATTGATGGAGACAGGAGAAGGGTCGGTTCCAGCATCAATGGACAGCGGAAACAAAGAGAAGAAGAAGCGATTAACAAATAACCAGATAGAGTTATTGGAGAGGAGTTTTCAGGAGGAGATAAAGTTGGACCCTGAAAGGAAAATGAAGCTTTCGAGAGAACTAGGCCTTCAGCCTCGCCAAATCGCTGTTTGGTTCCAAAATAGACGAACAAGGTGGAAGGCCAAGCAGCTTGAGCACTTGTACGATGTGCTTAAACACCAATATGATGTCGTCTCCAACGAAAAGCAAAAACTTCAAGAAGAGGTACCTTCCTATACTTCACACGTTTTACACAAATACATATCCTTGTACCTCTAACTCTAAGCTCTTGAACTATATATTATATGGGTTTTGCCTAACAGAATTGAAAGATCTCTTCATTTTAAGTTTAAATATAGTATGTTTTTGGTCATACCTAAAAAACTAATAATATTTTTTTCATCTTTATGATTAGGTTAACTTTTGATTATGTCACATACGTGAAAGAAATATGAAATTAACATTTTTTTATACCATTTTTTTTTAAATATGACCTTTGTTATTTACACATTAATATTTTATATTATCTTAACTTGATTGTCTTTAGTTAAGAGAAATAGAGATAAAGAAAATAATGTAGAATGTGCTTATTTTATTTTATGAGTATAGAAAAAGCATAAAAAGATATCAAATTTAATATTCTTTTGCTTTTGCCTGTGTTCGCATGAATATCCACCAAGTTATATATTGCCTGAATTGGTTGGTTTTATTTGTATAGTTATATTTATGTGTCTTCTGTTATGAGCATGCAGGTTATGAAGTTGAAGGTAATGCTAAGTAAAGAGCAAGGTTTTGGGAAGCAAACATTTGGCTGTTATACAGAAATATCAGGGGAAGAAACAGTAGAAAGCACGTCAGAGGGTCTAACTCTAAGGGGAAAGAGTAACATTGAGCATGTTGCTGTTGTTGCAGATCAAGGCTGCTGTTCTTTCACTGTGGAGGATTATAACACCACTGTTTCAGTGCCTCCTCACAGTCACTGGCCTGTTGTGCCTTATTAGTTAAGGATTAATATTGTCCCTGATTAATCTTCCACAACTTTGAAATTGAACTGTGAGTACTCAGCTTAAATAATATTAGTGTTCTAGCAAGAAGATGATCTATAACCTTTTCTGAACTGACATTAGGATCCATGCAGACCTGTCGGGGTGGTAGTTATGACTCATAAAACAGTTAATCAGGAGGGCATGCATAATTTATTTAACTTGTAGTTTCCATTAATTGGCTTGCATTAAGTCTTATCAGTTATCACGTACTAGCTACTTCTAGTTAGGAAGAGGACAATTCCACTCTATCTCTTTTACCTTTTTCATTATAACCCCTAGATTAAAGAAATAAAATATTTAAATTAAAATAAAAAATAAAATATATGAGATTCACATTAATTTTTAAAATATTGTATTCAAATACATCTAAGTAAAATTAAATCAAATATTACCTTAGACTTTAGCGTGAGAATGTTGGATGTGAATAAATGTAAAAAAAATAAAATCTTATTTTATTAAAAATAGGTGTAAAAATTATGTGACAAAATTAGGTGCAAATAACATTGTTTTGGAAACAAGTCATTAATTGTTAATATTTTAATCGTTGATATTAATGTAAGATTGTTACAAGAAGATTATGAACATGAATCTAATTTAATCATAACTGCTTGTTTATACAGAGAATAAATATTGTTGGACACTATATTCTAGTTGACACTTAGAAACTAAAGAAAATAAAAAGTATAGCTATGAATTATATGATAGCTAACAATGTAATAGAAAAAAAAAAGATTATATATATATATATATATATATATATTAATAAATTGTTTAGAGTAATGGAGTGGCCGAGTGGTGAAATATCATTACTCGGAATGCCTTGATCATGAATCAAACAGAGCATCTGTACTGGAACCGTATGCAAGTTCTAATACGCAGTCCCTACGAATATAAACTTGTAAGTCCCTACGAATATAAACTTGTAAGTTTTCAAATTGTGCTCATTTCCTTTTACATCCTACCTAGTCCTTGATTTCCAGGGGTTCTTACATGGTTCTGTACTTTGCTTCGTGACCTATGTATGATTCAAGCTAGTATCTCGAGAGGGTCTGTTACTAATTGGGCCAATTGTTTGCCCCAGAATTTATGCCTATCTGGGTGTAAGCCCAGCATAAGAATAAAATACGATTGAGTAAACTGTTCTCGCCTCTCCTAAAGATGCAATAATTACATTGCCATCACCTCTTTTTAAAATATACAATAAGTCCATTTAATTTAACAATGTCAAAGTAATCCACGTTATTACACTATCCTTCATTCTTATGTTATATTGTAGAATAAATTACATTTTCCTCCATTGAGAGGTGCAATATTATATCGTCCCTCCTCTCACGTTAATGTATATAATTTAATCTATTTTATATAATTAATATCACTAAAGAATATTAATTATAATATTTTAAAATATATTCTTAATCAAAACAGATATTTAAAAAAAAAAACTATTGTGTATGCGTCCATTTATATATATTAAATTTTGTAATAATTAAATTTTGTATGCGTCCATTTTTACTTTTATTTTACGTATATATATTATTTTTAATTTAATTATTTTAAAATACTTTTCTGAAAATAATAATTGAAAATAAATATTTTTAAATATATATTTAAACTTTAACATAATTCATAATCATTTATTTATATCTCTAATTATATATATATATATATATATATATATATATATATATATTAGTAAATAAAATATATTTGCATTCATTAAGGGGAGAAGTGTGTATTTTATCATAAGGGAGTATATTTTACTATTTGCATCTTTAAGGGGTGGTAATGTAAAGGATGTTTTAGTATTGTTTAAACAAAAGTTAAAGTTAACGGAATCTTAACAGAAAATAAGAAGAGTAGAGTGGTATATCTTTGAATCTGTCAAGAAAGAGTGTAATTTTTAACATAAAAGGGGTGGTGAACGGTGTAATATATCTCTTAAAGAAGGGAAGTGTAATTAGTAGGTAAGATTTGATATATAAAGTCTATTAAAAAAATTATATTATGAATGATATTTATATTGGATAATCTCAATAATATATTATAATATTAATTATATAGTGATGCATATGATAAAAAAAGATTTGTATGTTCAATATTCCTCCTCACATCCAATACTATTTTCTCTGATACTTCTCATCACATCCAACGTCTTAGAATATAAGTTTAAATTTAACTTAATCCTAAAAGTTAGATTTAACTCAATTCTAAAAGTTAGCTCATAAGAAATGAATTATTCTTCACTTATATACTCTAATTTGGTACTATATCTTGACTTATATACTCTAATTTATTACTATATCTTGGAATTGAGTTTTCTCCACTAGTATGGAAGGGAATGTTTGCAGTGACTGTCCGGCAAAAGCATGGAGCAAACTATCCTACCTCGTGAAGATTTAGACGTCTTGCACTCCCCAACTGCTGTCTTCTGTTTTAGCAGATGCTTTGAGTGTCACTTCGTTTTCCTCTTTGTGGTTAGTTTCCAACTCAAAAAGAAAAAACCTTCGTTTATTCCCATTTGCCTTCCTTGTGGTTTCTCTGGTTTTTCATGTTTAAAAATAATTTAACTGATGTACATTTACAGAAATTGACAAGCATCTGCATTTTCTTGCTAAATTATTGTCCATATTTTATAGTAATATTACCTCATTTCCACTACGTCACGTCGTATCTCTACAATTATAACCTAAAAGAATAAGTGACTAATAAAATACAAAAGAATGAGATATTGCGAATGGATAGGAATCAAAAGATCAAAGTTGAAGAACACATTCTAAAAGGAAGAATTTTGCTTTATCAAATTACTAATCAAATTTGGAAACAAAATCAATTAAGCTAATGCTTCAAATGAAGCACAAAACAAATGCAAAATATGAACCAAGACAGGATTAAGCATCATCATCTCTTCTGTTCATCAAACATGAACCAATGCTAATAGACAACGTAAAGGACGATTGGCATAAGAATATAAAACTACCAAGAAAATCCAATAAATAACCAACCTTTTGAAGATCCAAACACAAGGCTTAATAAAACAGTACAACAAAAGATTAATCTTGCAAATGAAATATAAGTACAGCAACTCTATTTAAACTGTTAACAAAAAAATAGGAACAAAACTAAAAGCTCAGCGTTTCCCGCCTCCACCACCGAGTTTGGGACCTTTGGGCATAGCACCCTTAGAAATGCCTTTCCCTCCTGCTTTTTGCGACTTGGCTGTAACTTCTGCTTTCTTAGCCTTCTTCTCATCCTTTGTTTTCTTGATCCTCTCCTTAATTTCACTGCACCACATCAGAGACTCAGATAAATATGTAATCCATATTAAAAAGTAAGGCTCTGAAACATAAATAAGATTTTACATGATTAAAGAAAATACAAGATCATGATAGCAATGATGAAGGGAATTAAAAAAAAAAAAAAGGATTTAGCTTAAGCTCCTCCAAAGTGAGAAATATACAGTTGGAGAATAAAGTTCAACTTGTCGATAAGGAAATAAAATGGCTGAGAATGTGATTATGTGCACATCTATAACAAATTCAAAAGCAAATCCGAAAGTAGGCAGAAACAAATAAAGAAAAACACACCGAAGAGCAGCTTCCCTAGCTGCATCTCGAACTTCTGGCTTCTCAGCTCTCTTTTTCTGGATAACTTCCAGAGTGGCACCAACAATGGACCTAGAGTAAGGCTTTTTGGCAGCACGTCTTCTCTTCTTCACAGCTTCTTGAGCAATGTCCTACACATGACATGCACACAAAAAATCAATTCAAATGCATGCAACCATTGCAGAATTACTAAGCACAGTAACCTGTTTATATGTAGAATAACTAACTAAGCACAAGGCAATAATATTTGTCACTTATTGGGTTATTGTTTCATCTTTAAAATATTACAATTAAATAATCACCTTTTTGTGTTGCTTCCTGTACATAGCAGTCCAGGTGAGCTTTGAGGGCTTTAGGCGGTTGTGGAAATACCGCTTACATTTTGAGTTGGCAAACAGGAAAACCTATAGATTCAACAAACAAAAAACCTCATATCAGTATCATAACTAGTAACAAATAAAAAACCCCATAACTAAAAATGATCAAATCATAGCAAATTGAACCATATATTTTATGTCACCTGAGAATCAGCACGAACAAATCTGATGCCCTTTCCTGGGTAGATCTTGGCACCACTGAATCGACATAGTTCAGTTCTGATACAGGAATATCAAATATTAATATTATAAGAAAAATGATTATTCATTTGATCAAACATAATGCTCAAGACACTGATTGGTTTAGCAATAATTATTGTCATCAATAAGCTGTTTTAAAACCTACTGATGGGTTCTAAAAATCGAAAAAAGTAAGCAGCTTTTGGGAAGCAGCTCGAAATTAGGTCAAAATTTAAAAGAATGCGTTGCAGGACTGAAATGAAGCCATTGAACAACAACGAAAAATGATGTAAATATTGTGCAATGACTTAACTGCGCATCGGAAAATGTTCAATACAATTTCAATTTGAATATCATTATCCTATAGAAAGCAACTACAACTAACTTCACAAAAACTAAAAAAAAACGTAACTATACCACGGCAGCAAAATGAGAAAGGAAAAAGTAAACCAAATTCACAAAAATAAGAAGGAATGAGAGCAAACAACATTAAGGCACGTCCACTTTTGAGCGCATGAGAGTTTATGTATCACAAAATACAGAAATGGTAGAAGAATTTACATATAAGATTGAGATTCTACAAAAAGAGTTGATGGAGTTTATGTATCACAAAATACAGAAATGGTAGAAGAATTTACTCATAAGATTGAGATTCTACAAAAAGAGATGAAAGTGCGATGTATACGTACTTGAGAACCATGGCTGCTGCCGGAGGGAGGTGTGGCTGCTCGGTGTAAACCCTAAAAACCTAATTCTCCCTTTTGATCCTCATTCCCCGCTGTCTATAACCCGGATATAAATCCACGTAATTCACTACTGGGCCCAAACACTTATAATGTGCATATGTTTTTATTTGGGACTAGTCCAATCTGTATTTTACTAGCTCTATAAACCAGCCCACTAGAGTACGAAAAATTATATCTCGTCTCATAATATTATTTTGTTTAATAATTAACACAATATGACAAAATTGTAATATGACCTTAATTTATATAATTTCAAGAAAAAAATAAAATATAATGAAATACTTTTTCTATCATTTGAATATTTTGTATATTTTGTTCTTCATTCTTTGTATTAATTAATATCTTTCCATCGAAAGATATAAATTGATTTCATGTTAAACTTTCTTAATTTATTTAATTGGACAAACTATTAGATTAGATGAGTTAAAGTTTAAAAAATATCTATTAATACACATATATATTTATATATAATAAATTTTATCACAATGAAATGCATATTTTATAACAATAAATTTAAAATAAAATAAAAATCTTGGTTTAACTAAACATGCATGAAATAAAGAGTAGAAGAGGTTTAGGAGGATGAAAGCTAAAGAGGATCCATTAAGTAAAAAGGTAACAAAACATTATTATTACAAAACACAAGATGCTATTATTATATATTATGATGGATGAGAACGATAATCAAATTTTCTCCCTACGACGCTCCACATGAAGCACGCCTTCCTCCTCCATATCGCCGTCCATTGCCTTATTCGCTGCTTTGAGCGCATCCACCACCGCTCCTGGCCGCGACTCTTCCATTTTTATCACAAACTTCTCTCCAGTACCACGTCCTGTTCCATACTCCTTATCTTGCACCCTCACCTCCTGCATACTCCGCCTCGTTTTCTCCTCCTCCTCCTGCACCACAGTTACATGCAGCTTAAATAATTAAACAAGAACAATCATTAAAAAGAATAAAAGAGTTAATTAATTTACTCTAGTTTGGTCTTTGTTGCCGCCGGTGAAGAAACCCATAGCCCTTTTAGCAGCATCAGCAGCAGATTCCTTGAGCTCCCCAAGCTTCCCCACTGCACTGTCCTTCCCTTCAATTGCTTTCTCAGCGGTATAATCCTTGTACTCCACAGCTTTCTGCACAGTGGTATCTTTAGCATTCTTAGCCTTCTCAGCAGTATAGTCTTTGGTTTCTTTTGCTTTCTGAGCCGCATAATCTGAATATTCACCCATCTTGGAACCAGCCGCGTCCTTTGTTTCCTTTGCCTTCTCATAAACCCCTGGTGAGTTGTGGTCAACTTCCTCGTGGTGAGGCTTCCCAACCACAGCTTCCTTGGCGGCTCTAAACATGGACCCTATCACACCGGGTTTGTTCTCATCATGCTCATGTTGCTCTTTCCATGTGTTGAAAGTGTTGTCTCTTAATCTGTTAGCGTCCTCCAGATCCTTCGCCGCCAGCTTTGCAGCTGCTTCAGCTCGTGCTTGCTTGAAGTTGGCTTCGTCGTGCAAGTCGTACCCCTCCACGCGCTCGTTTGTTCTGTTGATATCGCCAATGTCTTTCGCTGCGAGTTTTGCAGCTGCCTCGGCTCTGTCTTCCTTGAATTGCTGTCTTGACGCCATTGATCTTATGCACTAGCTACTTGTAGTTGATGATTAATTGCACAATGTTTTACTTTCAATGTTTGATTCAAGTTGTTGAAGGTGGTGTGATGTGTCGACAATTGGACATATATATGTATATGTATATATGCTTTTGAAGCACAAAACGTTAAGGGCGAGTGACACGTGGAGGAGAGATTTGTATCGAGGCGACACGTGGAGGGAAATGGCAGTGCTGGGATGTTTCTCAATGTTTAGCAGGCATGAAAGTATGGCACGTTGCCAGTAATGGTCTTTGGTGGTGACATCTATCTTCCGAACTATCTCCAATCCCCAATCTCCATGTCTATCAGAATCAGAAAGAGAAAACAAAATCAAATCCATCACACAGATTACATTTACATTACAGACCGCGTGTCTAACCAAGTGGCGTGGAACTAATTTACATTATCGAATATAATTGAAATTTGTGTAACTTATCTAAACATGTGTATTTCTTATTACTATAAACAAAATATTTTTTATCGTTCCACATTATAGAAGAAAAAAAAACAGACAAGGCCTTTGATCAAGAAATAAAACGAATAAGTACTCAAATTTTTCCTTCTCAACCAACAAACTATATTTAAAGATTTCATCACTCATATATTTAGTCATTTAATATTGTTTTATCTTAGACTTTGATGTGTTAAAATTAAATTGAATTTCAATTAATTTATTGAAATTATTTAAAGGAAAATTCTATTCACAACTTTTTTTTTTCTTTCACGAGATTTGAAAAAAAATACTTAAAGAATAAAGAAAATATTTTTTATTACTTGAACCAATAAATGTAGAATAAATATAGAGGTGACAAAATAGGTCGGGACAGTTAAACCAATCCAAATTCATTTGATAAAATGTAGGACTAAAGTTTTAAATTTTGAGCTCAAATTAAATAGGACTTTTTAAGTTTGATCTGTGGGAATTCAATCCTATACTCTCTACTCCTTCATCTTAAAGTCGTGCAGTCTCGTTCTCTTCCTCCCTGATCATCGAAGGTAAGCTTCTTTTTTGGTGTGGGTTTGGGTTCTAGTTGAGTTGGGGGTTGGGGTCTGGTGAGGGTGGTTTCCGTGTGGATGGGATCGCATTCTAGAATGTTCATTCCATAACCAAAGAATACATCTACAATATATAGCCTTCCATAAGAAAAAAAAACTTCCTGACATTTTCATAAGTAAAAAAAACTTTCAGAATGAGCTTCCCGTAAGCAATAAAAGCTTTCAGAATGACCTTTCCATAAACCAAAAAAACTTTTAAAATGATTGTTCTAGAAGTACTTTAGCTTAAGGAATGACTATTTCAGAAGCAAATTTGTAAGTCCAGAACATCCTTTTCGAAAAGTGTATTTTATATATTCACGAAAGAGGGTTTCAGAAATCAATATTGGACTTAAGAAAAGTCCATTTTGGAAGCAACAAATGCAAGAATAACCTTTTATAGAAGTGTATTTTGCATACTCTGAAAATATCATTTCAGAAAGTACAATTTTTGTTTATAGAAGGATCATTCTAGAAGCAAAAACTATTATTGGAAATAACCTTTCGAAGTACATTTTGTACCTTTCTACATGGTCATTCGAGTTAGCACTATTTTTGCTCAAGAAAAAGGTGTTCCATGATACTTTTCCTTCGAGTTGGATTTGCTTTATACCTTTGATAGTTGCAGGAAGAAGAAAAGAAGAATTGAAAATGGGATCTAAACTTGTGCTGTGGGAAGAAGAGAAGAACGGGAATGAGCTAGGGCAACGAGAGAAAGAAGAGGAAGAAAGGAAACCGAGAAAGAAGATAAAAATGGTAGATTGAAATTTCTTAAAATATAGAAGGTGTAGGATACATTTAGGAAGGTGCAGAATTAAAGGAAGTTGCAAATGAATAAGCAACTTAATTTTATGCACGTACGTATGGTCATTAAATAGACCTATGAAGTAACAATAAGATAAAGGAAAGATAAAGGAAAGATGTTGATCAGCCTAAGATAAGATAAAGGAAAGATAATGTTTATCTTGGGTAGTTGTACTATGAAACCTAAGATAAAGGAAAGATGTTGATCAGCCTAAGATAAGATAAAGGAAAGATAATGTTTATCTCATGCAACTGAAATACAAAATAATAACAAAATAACAAACCGTCAATCTTATCTTTTAATCTTATCTTAATACTCCCCCTCAAGTTGGAGCATGGAGGGAGGAGATGCCCAACTTGGACATTAAGAACTGGAATTGCTTGTTGCCAAGGGGCTTAGTAAGGATGTCTGCTGGCTGCACATTTGTTCGAATGTGAGCTGTTGAAATAATGTTGGAAAGGAGATGCTCTCTAATAAAATGACAATCTAATTCAATGTGTTTTGTTCGCTCATGAAATACCAGATTGGAAGCAATGTGAAGTGCAGATTGACTATCACAAAACAGTTGCATTGGTTTGCTATGAGTAACTCCAAGAGACTGAAGAAAAGATTTGAGCTACAATAATTCTGCTGTAGCACTAGCCATTAAGCGATATTCAGCTTCAGCGGAAGATCGAGATACTGTAGGTTGCTTCTTAATTTTCCAAGAGATGGGGGAAGTCCCAAGAGTAACAAAATAACCAGTTACTGAGCGTCGCGAAATTGGACAACTTGCCCAGTCTGAGTCACAAAAGGCTCTAAGTTGAAAATCACATTCAGAATTGAGAAGAATGCCTTGACCAGGATTTCTTTTAATGTAACGTAGAACACGAATAACTGCATTATAATGGTCTTGTTT
>PYAF01005205.1:626313-643409 GCA_007407185.1 Glycine tomentella
GTCTTGAAGATAACTTGGAGGTTTGTGTTGTCTGCGTTCTCTTGAAACAACTGGAGGTGCTGTGTGAGATGCTGAACTTCTGCTATTATGTAAATTAGGCTCTATAGCAGATGAAGTAGGATTTGCTAGATCTGGTGGCGAAAGATCCGATGGTGGAGTTTCAAGTATTGGAGTTTGTGGTATTGGGTCTGATGGATCCCTTTCCGTGAGGGATTCAGGTATAGGTTCTGCGATCACTGGCAATGCAGGTGGTAATGTTGGCTGTATTGCAGCAGAAGGAGATTCTTTAACAGCAAATGGAAATACCTCTTCGTGGAAAGTAACATCACGAGAAATGTGAACCGCATTTGTTTCTAAATTCATAAGTTTCCAACCTTTCTTATTTGAGGGGTATCCAAGAAGAACACAACGACTAGAACGTGTGGCAAATTTATCTGATGGCTTCGGTAATACAGTCGAGTAACAAAGCCAACCAATAACTCTTAGATGATCATATGATGGAGGTGTTCCATGAAGAACTTCAAATGGACTTTTTCCTTCAAGAATCTTGGTTGGAGTTCTATTTATAAGATGAGTAGCACTTAGAACACAATCACTCCAGAATTGAACGGGCAGATGCCCATCAAAGCGTAATGCACGAGCTACATTGAGAATGTGACGATGTTTTCTTTCAACACGTCCATTTTGTTGAGGTGTGTATGTGCATGATTGCTTATGGATTATTCCTCTATCGGCTAATAACATTTGCATCTGAGAAGACATGAATTCACTACCATTATCAGATTGAATGCTTTTAACAGATGTGTTGTATTGAGTAGTCACCATGTTAAGAAATTTACGAATATGGGAGAATGTTTCCCTTTTATCATGCATAAGAAAAACCCATACATGTCGACTATAATCATCCAAGATAGTCAAGAATAACGTGCATTACTAAAAGAAGCGGTGCGATATGGTCCCCAAAGATCACAATGAATTAAATCAAAAGCATTCAAACAACGTTTCTTATTGATTGGAAAAGGACTACGTGTTTGTTTGGCCTTAGAGCAAACATCACAATGGCCATTATTATTTGAAACAGAAATAAAAGGAAGCAAGGACAAATAATGTCTAGAAGGATGACCAAGTCTTCGATGCCACAACTGAGAAGAAACTGAAGCTTGAACTGCATTTGTGGAGATGGAAGAAGACCTTAACACGTACACCCCTTCATGTTCATCACCCCACCCAATCGTCGTCCTCAAGTGACGGTCCTATAGGATACAATGTTTTGCAGCAAAAATAACACAACAAGTGTTAGATTTTATTAGTTGGGAAACAGAGATGAGATTGCATGTAAGAGATGGAACATAAAGCACATTAGTTAAAGTCAATGAAGGAGTTAAATAAATCGTTCCACTCTTGACAGCATGAGTTCCAATTCCGTTTGGTAGACCAACAAAACGAGGGCTTATAGGATGAATATCAGACATGTAAGTTAGAGTGCCAGTCATGTGTTGTGATGCACCACTATCGATAAGCCAAGAGATAGGAGTAAATGCTTTACCAGATAATTTTTCAGGTGGTGACTTAGAAGAGTCAATCATGTTCAGCAAACGTTGAAGCACCTCAGGAGTAAGATTAGCCAAGGATGTAGTACCGGTTGAGTCACTTTCTGTTTGAGTTGTGAAGGTATGAGCAGCGTGAGCAGCAGTAGGAGCAAAGCCGCAACCTCCATAATGTCTTCCACGTCCTCGGCCACGACCACAAGCAGGATAATTTGTGAGTAGAATGCCAGGATTATCAGAGGGATGAGTGTAAAAAGGTGAACGTGGGTCACTGATTTTGAGGGTTTTGCTATGATCAGCCATAGTTCTGGACTGAAAAAAAATATGTGGAAGTTGGTTTTGAAAAAAAATGACCTAGGTCGTATGGCTCATGATACCATAAAGGAAGTTGCAAAGGAATAAGCAACTTAATTTTATTCACGTAAGTATGATCATTAAATAGACCTATAAAGTAACAATAAGATAAAGGAAAGATGTTGATCAGCCTAAGATAAGATAAAGGAAAGATAATGTTTATCTTGGGTAGTTGTACTATGAAACCTAAGATAAAGGAAAAATGTTGATCAGCCTAAGATAAGATAAAGGAAAGATAATGTTTATCTCATGCAACTGAAATACAAAATAATAACAAAATAACAAACTATTAATCTTATCTTTTAATCTTATCTTAATAAGAATTTAATGAATTGCCCTGATCCCGTCATGGCTTAATGCCGGTTTAGTCCGCAAAATCCACCAAAAGCCCTAAATTTTTTGGCTTTTATATAACTTGAACTTCATAATAGAGACCCGAATTTAGACAGTTTTCTTTTTACTCGACCCGCCATCTTCCACAACCCCATCGGGACCTGCACACAATGGGTTGGATATTTCGTTTTGCATCCTCTGTATAAATGAGCCTATGATGGTTTTGTTTTTTTAATCTGCATGAGCCTGTGATGGTATTCACACTTCAATGATCGCATGCCAAATGGTGTTCACACTTCACTGATGGCATGTTAAAGCTCAATTGAGCTGGACTCGAAAGAACCACGTGGGAAAAAAATTTAATTATTCAAACTTTATCTCAATTTTATACTAAAAATTGTTTAATAAATATTTTATATTAAAAATATAATTAAATCTATCAAAATCCTTTTTAAAAAATAATTCATCAAAATTTATATATTTTTAATACCAATTTTTTTTATAAATTATAAAATATCATAATTAAATACCACTAAATTTTGTTATTATAATTAAAAAATATAAAAATCTTAATTAAATATCTCAATATATTTGATTAAATACCATAACACTTTTTTATAAAAAGAAAATATTATAAAATTCTTTAAAATCCTAATCCAATCCAATCCATCCTTAGATTTTATAAGACATGTAAACATTTTTGTCCAATCAGTAGTAACTAGTAGTAAATAACGAACAATAACACGGAATATGGAAAAACATAATTTTATTTTTACTTCTGAGAATTTTTTACAGGACGGAAAAAGAATCACACATTCACACCATCTTACATTGCCAATCAAATCAGAAATAAATACGTTAATCGCGGTAATAATCTACGAGTTATTATTGGTCATCGTGGACTCTAAAGTTCAACCTTCTAAGCCACACAGAATGAAGGATCATATGGAAGACATCGTATCTTTTGGGAGGAGAGTGTACCTCAAAGTGCCTCCTAACTAGTTCTACTCTCCTCTTCATTCTTATATACTGCCTTGGAGAAATACTCAACAGAATCTCCTTCAATCTGGGAATATCCTTAACCGAAACCTCAACGGAAAAGGACTTCCAATTCAAAACATCATTGAATGGAGGCACATAATGATCTGAAATGAGCACTGGCACACACCCTGTGTAGATTGCCTCCACCACTCTCGGACTTGCTACCTCGTACCCACTAGGACAAAGACAGAACCTGCTCTTCCTCAACATCTCATAGTATGACACACCCTTCGGAAGGTACTTGTGAACCTGAATGTCTTCGTCCTTGTTTTCCCAGTGTTCAAGAAGAACGGGCCTAATTGGGCCGTGAAGCCCACCAGCAAAAAAGGCCAAAAGTGGACGTCCAGATGCAGATGGCCCCCCAATGAAACCGTTTATTGAACCGGTTTGGAGATTAATTTCTGGGAAAGAGACATCCTTTGAAGGCTTGAATCCCTCTGAGGTGTTAGCATTGCACAACACACGGATCGAATTCTTATTCAAGTTAGGAATGGAACGTGAAGTCTCTGGCCCCTGACAAACAATTGAACATTTGTACAACATTACATTATTATGTATTTAATTGAATTTAATGTACCCCTATTTTAATAAACAATTTAATGCAGGGTTTATGACTAAGTAATAGTGATGTAATTACCCAATCATGGCAAGCAAGATAAAAGTGATCAGCTCCAAGGCTTCGGTTCCAATAGGGATATCTTCCCGCAATGACGTTGACATAGTCCGTGACAGTTTTTTTAATGGGGCCAAAGTCATGAGAGTCACGTACATAGACAAATTGCACCAACATTGCTACACTAAAAGGTAAGAAAAACACGTGTGCTTTCTCAGGATCCCTTGTTCGGAATTGGTCATTCATCTCAATAGCATGGATGAAATTTCCCTCCATGGAGTATATGCTTTTGCAAGGTCCATTGTGGAAAACTGGAGGTTCCCCTTCTTCGTAGACAAATACTTTGAACTGTTTCTCCATTTCTAAGTAACTCCTGTCGCATGCGAAAGTAAAACTAAGTTAATTATATTAAACCAATAAAGCGATTATATTCTTTATTTGTCTACGAAATAAAGTATATTCGTAGGATTTAACATGCTTTAGCAGGATTGTTTATAATGAAAAAAACCCTGTGGTCTATAAAAATAATATATACTTTATTTGTTATTGTGCTTGTGGCACTTAAAGGAATTAGTCGTGCCCATTAAGTGAGTGGGAATTGCAATCTTACAGTACATAATTATTTGTTGATTCTGTCAGCAACAAAAGATTACTTGTTGATTATTGTCAATTGTGAATGTTATTATGAAAACAAACATAGAACAGGGGTATATTTGGTACTAGATATGTCACCTGTGAAATGCATTAGCATTGTTGTACATTGGTCCAACTGGAACATAGTCTTTGTCTTGTGTTTGATTCCCGTTTCTTGCTTCTCTAATTGCAGCTCTAGCATGTATTAGACCGGCTTCGGTTCTATCTAAGATGCTGAATTTTCTTTGCAGCTTTGGCCTCTCTGTTGGAACATAAGACTCATTCACAGGAGTCACGTTGGGCGAAAGTTGGGAAATATTTTGTTCGTCCTTGTTATGGTAAATAAAACGATGGGTCATAATCACCTTCATTTAAAATTGACAAATGGATAAGATTTTAATTTCAATGATATTAGAAATTTAGAATGCTCTACCTAACAAGTAGCTTCTGAAAACCCAATTCAATATAATACACCAGAAATTAACGTAACCTACCTTGTCTGTTGCCCTGTCTTAAAACGGAATTGACAACCGTATTTTTAAATCAAACCTTTCATAATCATTGGTTCATGTGCAAGAGTTGAATAATGTATAAGAAATTGAACTTATTCCTATCTAAAATGGAAATAATCCAAAAAATAATTTAAAAGATAAACAAAATAAAACCAATATTTGTAATCCTTCAAAATTCTAGTTTACTGCTGTAACTTATAGAAACAAATTGCAATTTGTAAACTAACTAAAATATCCGAAAAGTGAAAACCCAAAGGCAGAGGAGGGAGTTCACATCTCTTTGCGTATTTTCAAAGTCACTATTCATCAACAAAAGTACAGGATATTCATAATTTTTAAGTCTGAAATCCACAAATTCGTAAATAACTCCTTGGATCGCCACACTAAGGCAACAATTACAAGGTAACATCAAAGTTGATACAGCAATTTCCATTATTTCAAATCCTTCCATTTCACCGAGAAAAAATGCCTCGAAGCGATGAAATGTAAAGCAAATATATTATATATCGATATAATAGCAGCGCGTAGACGAAAACGTAATCGCAAGGTTATGTTAAATGTTAATTTAAAATTACTCATGACAGGGAACGTTCAAAATTTATCTTCATTTTACAATTTCAATCCGAAAAAAAAAAAACCAACAACAGCGAAGTACTCTACTGAGCCCAAGGTTTTCCGTTCCTCTACTATAACTTAAATTGAGGTATTATATCTCCTAATTCTAAACTTTTTACAATAAAAAAATAGAATTTAAAATGAGAACATAGTGAAATTATGTAATGACATAACATCTCTCTCTTCAGTCGGGCATTATCCCAAAAGAAAAAAAAAACAATTTATTAAATTTGTCGATTTTTTCTGGAAAAAAAAGGTTAAAGTCTCTAGTCAGTAGCATTCTCAATGGCTTTTAGTTACATTCTTTTCTTTCTATCTGTACATTCTTTCCTTCTTGAATATAACAATCATCTGACATTTTGCAAAAATTTCATCACAGAAACTTCCATAGTACTACTTGCTAGTATTATTCTTAGGTAGGTGCTGTAGGTGTTTTTATCAAATCAGAATAAGAGTCTTACTTTGGTAATCTACACAATCCTTTACTAATTAATGCACCTCTTTATTACTTAGATTACCAAAGTAAAACTTGGATTCTATAGGAGAATAGCACCGCTGTATCCATGTTTTGTCTTCCACCCCTTTAATGTTTTTTTACTATAAAATACAAAAAGAAAATTCATAAACTTAAGGATTGAATAAGCAATAATAATGATAGAAGAAAAAGGTCTTACAGGTTGTTGAGGAGTTTGTATGGCCTGAACGGAAAATGGAGGTGTGGAGGAGTGATTGAAGTCAGTGTCATCAGAGATAGCTTTCTCTCCACCGTGATTCTCCACGGCCACCACCACTAACCCTTCTCTCTGCTTCACCTCAGAAGGGTTGGTGACAGTCACAGCACCACTACTAGAAGAGGAAGAGGAAGTAATAACAGAGCTTCCTAATAACACAGGTGCGTTCGCAAAAGAAACCCAACTAGAAGGGTTAGGACCCAATATAGAAACAAGCCCTGCAACAAGTACGAGAGGCACCATGAACAGCAAGAGTTTCATGGATGAAGATGACTCTCGACCCCATCTAACACCACCCATTAATGGAGTATGTTTCTTTCTTCTTAATTTTGCATCAGAATTCCGAAACAAGGTGGTTTCTGTTTCTCTACCTACAGTACTGTGGTAGCAAAACTCATGTTTCTGTTTTGTTTGGAAAGAAAGAGAAAAAAAAGGAAGAGAGAATTTATTAGTTTTAGAAGAGAGTGGTTTTGGTGGCAGAGGCAGAGGAATATGATGGTGAAGTGTTGGTAATAAATGGATGCGATCTCAGGCCAAGCGTCCTCGCACTTTCCCCTCAATATCCGAGTTTTTGCATGCAACTTTTCGGACTTCCGTTTTTACCCTTCTCCTTTCTGCCTTTTACCAACAACACCTCACCGATTCACTTATTCATCACCTCACGTGTCGTCCACACGTGTCGTTTTGCTACTTCATTCAACTTCAAACGTGTCGTTTTGGCTACAAATCCATCTATTGTTCATACTCTATAGTATATCTGTATACTATCTCCGTTCGTTTTAATTTGACGTTTAAGATGTTCCAGAAATCAATAAATATAATAAATTTTAAATAAAAAATCATTTTTTCCTTCAAAATATGGAACGATGATAAATTCATTCTTTAAAAATAAGAATTTAATTTCTAAAAGTAAAAAAAGTTTCACAAATTATTTTATCATTAATTTTTCCATTAATATTAAAATATCCACTTACGTGGCATATGGCATGATTATGTGACAAATTATGTATGTTTAAACCATATCAAGTTATTTCTAAATGTACCAAACTAATATGTTCTTATCTTCTGAATAGACTAAAATATCAATAATGATTTTTTTATCCTTTTATCTACTCTATTCTTTTAAATCAATGATTATAATTTATTTTATTTTATTTTTATCCTATCTTACAATTCGAGTCTACCTCTCCATACAAAAATTAGTGACATATTAATCTAATATATTCAACAATGACCAACGAGGTGGCATGATTTAAGCACATATGACTTGTTACGTATTCAAGTTATATGTCATGCATGCAAATACTTTAATGTTAATGGAGAAAAATTAACGGAAAAAAGTTAACCTTTGTAGAATAAATTTATCACTTGTTTTCACTTTTATAAACTAAATTTTAATTTATTATTTTTCAGGATAAATTTATTGTCATCCTACACTTTCGAGAATTAAAATAATTATTTATCCTAAATTTTCTTGATTTAATTAATATAATTGTGTCGTTTCTTATTTTATTTCATTTTTTTATCATTCTATAATAATTATATATGTTAATTAAAATTAAAGATAAGTAAGAATATACTAATTGATAAAATATATGTTAATTAATTAAAGATAAGTAAAAATATTTTAATTGATAAAATAGTAATTAATGTAATTTTAAATTATTGTAAACGATAGATAAATAGAAATATTTTTTTTCTTCAAATCCAACAACTAAAAAATAACGATAGATAGAAGTACATACAAAAGAATGTTTTCTATAAGGAATGTTGACATGTCATATTCTCTAGAGTGGTAAATAATTAATTTCTCATTAATTTTAAATTTTAAATAAAAATTGTTTTACACGTGTATTTTTATTATAACTTATCATTATATTTATAATTTTAATAAGTTATTATTATAAATTATATTTTGTAATTAATGATGTCAATTCAAGTCATTATTTGTTAGACTTTTATTTATTTATCGTAGATCAATTTATACGGATAAATCAAATTTAGATTTAATTGATAGGGGCCTTATTTATACTCCTTAGTGATAAATTTATACGTATAAAATATAATTCTAAAATAACTTTGTTATACCTTTTTTTTTTTTTTTTATCGTAGATAAAAAATTTACGTGCATAAATCAATTTTGGATTTAATTGTTTGGGGCCTTATTTATACACCTAACTCATCAATTTATACGTGTAAATCACAGTTCTAATTTATACGTGTAAATCAATTTTTAAACCGATAATTAGACTAATTCAATGCAAAAAGAAATTTTGACATTTTCAGTGTGAAATTTATACGTGAAATATGATTTGAAAATTGACTGCAATTAAATTTATACTTGAATTTATGAAATATTGATTGGAATTTATACTTTAATTATACACCGAATGAAAATTTATAAATCAAAATTTTTATGATTGTAATAAAAGATTTTAATATTGTAATTATAATTAAAATAGTTAATTGTTATAAAATTGATCTTTCATTAATTTGGTTTTGTAATAATTGTAATTATAAAAAGTATAATAATTGATTGAACTAAGTGATGATGGATATATTTCATATATTGATCGATGATTGATATCAATTAGAGTTTCAATAATTGTAATTTTAATTTACGAAAGATGAGAAAGTGTATTTTTGTTCATCCTCATATAAACATAGGTCCATACCGCGGGTGCTATGAATGTTTCTTTTATATATATATAAATATTTTTTTTTTCTGATTTTTATCCTAAATATATTTTTTTAATTTTTTGTTTAATCAATGTTATAATTGAGTATAAAACACGAGACAAAAGAACGTATTCAATCAGGAGCATAACGGTAATTTAGTAGGTAGTTCATAAGTCATAACTCTCTTATGCATGTCACCTCCCATTTATTTCATCAGCGGGAATTAGAGGTCAAGGAATGGCAGAATGTTATAATTTTTTAATGCTTCCAATAACGTCACGGTTTTATGCAAGGTTATGCTTTTTAAGCAGCCAACTAATCAATAGTAGAAAACTTCGGCTTTTCTTCGTATTTTTCGCAAGTAGAAAGCTTAGGCTACAAAATTGTGAAAAGAAAAAAGAAAAAAAAGATGTCCCGAAATGCTATTTTATTAAATGAATGATTTTTTTTTTCAACACACGAACTCATGAAGCACAAGCACGCCTCAGCATCTTGTTTTGAATGTGTGTATAGTGACATTATTTTGTTACGGGGGAAGGGTTAACAGATGAACTTTGCGATAAAGAGCTGTATATTTTTCTTCTTATTCTTCTTCTTCTTCTTATTTTGGTGTTGCCGATAAAATGGTAATTTTAAAACTATCTCTTCAAACTTTAAGAACATGAAGTAATGATCTTTTAAGAAAACAATTAATACACATTGTTAAATGTAAACATACATTGCATTTTACATTATACTATGAAAAAACATTAATTGATGAAGACTACTTTAATTAGTCGCATGATGACTATATGGCCTTCCAAATCATGTAATTCCTCCGTTTCTATTTCTATTTATAAGATCTAGATTTGAAATAATATTTTTTTATAAGACAATCTATAATATATCTTGTATTAATTAATTTTAAACTAAAAAAATCTGCATTAAAAAAAATAATGATATATTGATAAACAATTAAAAAAGAGAAGAATATTTAATGACAAAGATAATTTTTAAAAAATTATAAATTTAAAATAAAATTATTGTTATCATTTAAATTAACTACCTTTTTTTAATCTTGAATAAGTAGTTAATTGGGTCTTACTGTCTATATTAACATAGGGAGTAGTCTAAGTATTAGAAAAAGACAAATGTTAATCAATACATTTAAAGTATTTTTAATAGGATTTTTGAGTTCCAGAATTACTAATGATTAGATCTATCATTATTTTTGTTTAAGAGTTCTCTATGCAACTTAATTGATTGAATATGATATTTAAGTGTTATAAATCTCTTAATTGTTAGGGAAAAAAATTGTAAATTTTTTTTTATCATGATTATTATTTTTGTCTTCTCTAATCTAATAGATATGTCTTGTCTTATATATAATTTTCAGTGCTCTATGTTTTTGCACCTTTCGCTTTAACGTAACTTGTGCTAATGGTTCCAACCGTAGTGAAGAATTTTTATTATTTTGCATGACCCTGGTTGGCTAATAATAAAAATAATTAGACAAATAAGTAAATTAAATAAAAACTACTACAGCCACTGACTGACGCGTAATATATTATTGGTGGGACCAGTCGGGTCTCATTTGTTAGTCTTCTAGGTTTTAACTATTATATATATATATATTTATATTGATTGTATGTCAAAACTTTATTTTGAATTATTAATTAAGATATATATTAAGAATCAAATTCAAGACTAGTAAAATAAGTCGAATTCGAAATCCCTTATTAAATTAAAATAATTTCGATTATTCTAACTCTCATTCGTGTTCCATCATGTCTATTTTATAATCTTTATGATTGAAATATATAATCAAAATGGAGGGGCGGCTTTTTTGTTTCATACACCGTTTTCAACATATTGGATTTTAGTTCGATGGCGAAGGTTGGATCTGGCTCAGCGAAAATTTTCCTATTGTTCCAATTTGGCTTAAAAAACGTACTACATTCTTTCGTGTGAGAAAAAAAGACTTTTCTTTCTTTATTTTTTTTCCCTTTTTGTGTATTTAAAGAAAGCAAGTTTTGCGGTGTGGCGGCAAATTAACCCTCCAAGAAAGGCCTAAAATAGTGCGTCATTTAATTCATTATATTCCAATCCTTAACGCAACGGCACCGCAGCGGAGTTGACGTGAATTCTCTTAAAACGAGCATTGGTGAATACTTGACGATAAATATTGATGCCTGAAATAAATACATAACCAGTAATAGTAATCTTGTATTTCCTCGTACCTCATGCCAGCAAATTAACATTATTCATATATAAGCCCAAAAATACATGTCCTGCGTAGCGTGGACGTTGTTCTGAAATTTTTATCTGTCATTCCATTCCATGTTATTGTTGACACTCCATATTATTAAAGGTACAAATATTACAAATAGATCTGAAACAAACAAATAAAAAAGAATTCGAAAGTTGCCAAATTTGAACAACAACGGATCTGCGAAGCAGCAAGCAGATAGCCTTGTGTTTCTCACATATTTATCGTTAACAAGCATTGTTCATCTAAGATTCTTCTTTAATGGGTGATGTGGTCAATACTCAACATGTTGGATTTACAATCTTTCTTGTGGCAGACGGTAAGGAGAGGTGGAGATAGGCAAGCAAAATAATCATGCCCATTTCTCGTGTTCACGAGTGGAGGGAAAATGAAACAACCATTCGTGACAACTTTTATGTCATATAATATGGTTTGGATTTTAATTGATAGTCATCTAGTTAACTCAGATAACACATGGTTAATTTGAAAATAATTAACGATTTTACTGATATATAAATCAATATCTGGTTATTGTGTGATTACTTTCTATTATTCAGTAAAATTTCAATCTCTTAATTTTTCCCCTTTTCTTTCCTCTCTGTCAGTGTCAGGTTTTCCAACAAGATAGTTGCTACATCAGTCACATTATAAACTGAATATTTATAAGAAAAACATGAAGACTAAATAGTATTTGTATGGATAACAAAGTTTGCTGTAAGTTAATTGACTTTTATAATATTTTAAAAATTATAATTATTTATTAGTTAATAAATATAAATATTTTTTATACTATCAATACATAAATATTCAACTCTTTTTCAAGATCATCAAGTAAGCCAATAACTTGGACAATCATGGTATCCACCTAAAAAAACATCTTAAAGTCAGACAATAGTTATTAAAAAATATCAGACAAAACTGAAAAAAGTAAAAGCAATGAGCAATCATTTGCATTGGTCAAAACTGCCATTACAAAACTAAATTATATCAAATTCAATGATTTAGAAATATGAATAATAGACACAATCTTGTTTGTAAAGTCCACATCTGAAGGTTCAAATATTCATACAATTCTCACTCTAAACAACTATGTACTGTTAAATGCATAAACTGCTACTTTGGTATCAGTTATTCAGACATGCAAAAAAAGTATCCAGATAAACCTCCTAAAGTCTTTATATAACACAGGTATGAGACAAGTTATCTTATTTTAATATCTGTCAAATCTTTAAAAATCAACATGAAGTTAATTGCAGTAAAATTACACAAAAATAAATACAAATCTCATCTGCATACTTTGTCTAGTCATTCCATAAACTTGCAACAAATGTGTCAGAACTAAATGCATTTCTTATCACATAGTCATGCATCTCTTTCCCATAATAGAGTGCTGTTAAATTTGCAGCAGCAGAGAGAGCAGATGATAGGCTCACAGAATCAAACTTGGCTCCACTCGTTCCCGTTTGACGAAAAAGATCAATGGCCATTTCTGGTTTCCCTTTATGTGAGAAGCTTGAAATCATTGAGTTCCAACAAACACTATCTTTTTCAAACATTCCTATGAAGAATTCATAAGCAATATCCAGTCTTCCACATTTTGCATACATATATGTGATGGCAGATCCCACATCAACTTTACTCTCCAATCCTCTCTTTAGAATATCAAAATGCAACACCTTTGGAAATACAAGGTTGTCCCAGCGGTTGGAAAAGAGTGAAAGGAGAAGGGAAGAAGGAGAGGTCGTGGGTTCGAATCCCCCCAACTAACATTTTTAAAAAAAAAACTATAACAAATTAACATTTGTCGATAAAAAATAACAAAAAACAATCAACTCCTTCCCTAATTTCAGAGCAGCCAGCACAAGCTGGCAAAACAGTAGCCATAGTTAGGCAATTAGGCACCATTCCCTCTTGAATTACCCAACTAAAAGTGTTTATAGCATCAATGTTCAGTCCATGAAGTACATAACCTGAGATCATAGCTGTGAAAACTGCAACACAATTAGGCCAATGCCTTTCCAGCCTAATGTTTCACTTTTTGAATGTTCGATTTTCATTAAAGAACAAATTAAGCAGGCTTTACTCGGCTGTACATACAATCATAGGAAGACACAGCACAGAACATTAATGCAATGAATAAGAAAAAAATTAACTGACATTAAAAATTCATGTAGTTGGAATAAAAATTTTCAAGAGTCGAAACTCCAATACCCAGCTGAGTTGGTATATAACTATATACTGAACCGTGTCAGATCATACACCGTGAAGGTTTTCAGTAAACACAGAAAATACATCTTTGTTCTGATGAGACTGTGCAGTTCTAATTCCTAAATTTTTTACAAAAGCGTTTGTAATAAGCATCTTTCTTCCACTTGATTGGTCCCACAAAATTGGTAGTAACATCTACATAAAATACTACTCTTATATAACATTGCTATCCTATAACTATAACTTCAAAAAATTATTCAGCAAAAATCATTGGCATGAATGATGATGACCAGTTGGATGAACCAGGATTTCACCAGCAGTCTTTACACGAGCACTGGCCATTGGAGAAACAATGAAATCCAGAAGAATCTCTCAGAAATATATCCCTCTTTGTGACAATAGATGCATATTTTAAGAATGCATGGCAGTCCCCACAAAGGAGGATATTCTTTACAATCCGAATGGGCTTTCCAGGCTTGGTCATCAGTATCCCATAAGTTGCTGCCAGTTTAGCACTGTGATGGAATAGAAAAATTTTCTTGTGATGCTCCTCTACTTCATGGAGAACAAAGCTCGTGTCAGGTTCATATCCAATTTTTAGGCACTCCAAGATCAGGATTTCCAAACCTCTCTGTATGTCTTTCTCATGTGGATGTGATCTATCTCTTGGATAAAATGTATTCATTTTCTTCTCACAAACTATCCAACTTTGAGCTGGGTGTTTGCGAAACCCCTTTTCTCTCATATCCTCCCTGACCATTTCAGAGCGGTCCCATCTCCCAGAAGCAGAATACAAATTTGAAACAAGTATAAACATTGAAGGATCTTTCGGTTCAAGGGACAGAATATTTTGAGTAGCCCATTTTCCAATCAATTCATTCTTATGCAATCTACAACCATCAAGCAACACGCGCCAAACAAGAGCAGAAGGCTGGAAAGGCATGTTATTGATAGTTTCTAGTGCTTCTTGCAGAAGACCCCAGTGACCCAAAACACTGATGAAGGAAGCATAATGCCTGGATGTGGGCTCAATTTGATAAACAGTTCTCATTGAATTAAACAAACTACGGCAATCATCAACCAAATTTAAGTTAGTTTGCCTGTAAGCTGAAATGATCAAAACAAATGAAACTTGGTTAGGCTTTATGCCCTCCTCCAGCATCTCTACCCATATTTCCAATGCTCTATCCCCCTGTCTGTGCATAAGATTGCCAGAAATCAAAGTATTCCATGTAACTATATCAGTATAAGGCATACCACCGACAACCTTCATTGCATCGTCCACACTCCCACACTTAAAATACATGCTAACAGCTGCATTTCCGACTTCCAAATTAAATCCCAATCCACATTTAATCACATGGCAATGGATTTGCTTACCCATATCAAGATGACCAATAGTTCCACAAAGACCAAGCATCGAAGCCGCTGTAACTTCATCCATAATCACCTTCCCATCTGATCGACCAAAGTGGAAAAGATAAATCGCCTCCTCTGGTTGTCCATTCCGAGCATAGCCACATATCATTGCCGTCCAAACCACAGAGCTAAACTCCTCCAACTCCCATCTCAAAAACATCTTCTCGGCATCTACCATCCTCCCACACCTCGTGTACATGTCAAGCAACGCAGCCTCAACATAACCATTCGATCCAAACCCAAACTTCACCGCAAACCCATGAACCTGCTTGCTGACCTTGTAATCACCAAGCAATCCACAAGCATCAACAACACTAGTCAAACTAAAATCCGTCAACTCCAAACCCTCCTCCACCATTCTTACAAACAACCTCATCGCCTCAAAACCTTGCTCGTTTCGACAGAACCCAGTCAGAACCGTGTTATAAGACACGGAATTCTTCTCTGGCATTTCATCGAACACCTTCAAGGCCAAATTGACCAACCCAAACTCCATATACGCTGTCACCATCTCAGTCCAAGTTATAACATCCCTGACTCTCATCCCCTCAAACAACCACTCCACGTCATCAACATTTCCAAATTTAGTGTAAAACCCAATGAGTCCATTCCCAACGTTCAAATCGGTTTCCAACCCTAACTTAACAGCGTGGGCGTGAACCTGTTGACCTTCCATCAACGACGCAGACGCGGTGAGAAGTATGGATAAAGTGAAGTCATCAACTCTAAACGCGTCAGTGGCCTGCATGTTACGGAACAAGCGAAACGCGGTGTCGTATAAGGAGTCCTGAAGCGCAGCAGATATGATGGTGTTCCACGACGCAATATCCCTGCGTGGTATTTGGTTAAAGAGTTTAAGCGCGGCGTGGAAAGAGGCGTGCTTGGCGTAGAGAGAGACGAGGGCGTTGGCGACGAAGGGGGAGTCGAAGTGGGCAGTTTTGAGTGCGGCGGCGTGGAGCTGGAGGCCGAATTGGAAGTGGTGGAGGAGTGAGGCGCAGGCGGTTAAAACGGCGACGTATGTGTACTCGTTGGGGGGGAGGTGGGAGCGGGTGGTCATGCGGAGGAAGAGATGGAGAGCGTGGTGCTGGCGGTGCTTGGAGAGGAAGGAGATGAGGGTGGTGTAGGAGACGACGTTGGGGGAAGGGAGGGAGAGGAAGAGGCGGAGGGCGTGGGGGAAGAGGTTGAGTTTGAGGTAAGTGGAGATGAGGGCGTTGGAGAGATGGGTGTCTTCTTCGTCGCGTTTGAGGAGCGTGGCGTGGACGGTCTTGGCGAGGTGGGTGTCGGCGGAGCGGGAGGACACGTGGAGGGCGTGGAGGAGGGAGTGGGACTCCGGGGGAAGGTAGTGGGTGCCATGGCGGAGTTTGTGGCGGAGAGAGAGGGAGGAGGGTGGTTTGGAGTAGGGAGGAGAAAGGGAAGAGTTGAGGAAGGGTTTGCAGTGGAGGCCTGGCTGCCATTGCCATCTATCCATAACACCATATCCTCTACTGCAACTGCAATTTGCACTCTCCATTTTTTACGCTGCGTGCCAATACACATCATATCATATACATTTACGTTTTTTTTCCGCTAACGAGTAAGGTAATTAGGTAAGGTTGTTTATGAAAAAATGAGAGGAATTAAGGAAAACTAGAAAATCAAAACTAATTCACACTTTATGTCAATAGTTTTTGTTTTGTATCCTTAATCAATTATTTATCTGATGATGGTTTTTTTACTTAATGTCTTTAATCAAGAGTTGAATTTATTTAATTAATACTAAATGTAATAAAATATTTATAGTTAAGAATTAGCTATAATAATAATAATATAATATATGAAAATATCCATGTTATTAGTTTAATAGATGTTGGAGATCATATATTAAATTCTTTTCTTGTGCGGCATAATTTTTTTTTCAGACATGATTTCGCTCAAATTCGATAAAATTATTATGGATCGTAAAAAATTTAATGTAAGTTAATTCACTAATTGAAAAATGATTTTTACATCATTTAAATATAATCTTATTATGTTAGTATTATTATTCTTAGAATTTCATTAATCATTCTTCTTATAACATTAATTAAAAAATTAAAAGAATAAAGTATTTATAAAAGAGATTAAAAAAGAACATAAAACAGATTATGAATAACATAATTTTATGTATTTTAATAAAAAAATTCT
>PYAF01005205.1:649459-662589 GCA_007407185.1 Glycine tomentella
TCTCTATGTTCTCTATCTTAGGGTTATCAGAGCTAACCACCTTATAGGCGATTCACAGACCCTCAACAGGATCTATCTTGGTCCAACCAAGACCTTAGAGTCCCCCTAGACTCTGCATAAGTTCAATTCAATGATCTCCTAGGTCATATATCAACAATTTCCCAACATGACTAAAACAAATATATCAACACATTTTCACGGTTTATTTGTCCTTCTGAATAACTTTTGTAAAGGCACTTAGGCTCATAACTATCATAACACCGTCCATTTCATCAACATTCTTCCTACTCATACATATCTCAGGGTCAAAATCAAACTTCATCCAAAATCATGTTTCAAAGTTTAATATTCATCAGAACAACCTCCTGAGCATACTTTTCTAAAGAATCCAAGCCTAATTTCAGCCCTATCACAAAGTGGTCACTATTCATCCCAAGAACAATTTCACAAATCAAACGGTAAAACTTGAGTTTCTTACCTCTAAATCGACAAGAGAGGCTAAAGAACAGCTTTTCCAAGCTTGAACGTTCTTAAAACGCCTTCTTTTCTCCTCAGAATCAAACTTTGTGAATTTCCCCTAGAGAACTGGATCTCTCTGTTTGATGGTTTTCAGAGAAAAGTGATGATGGAATCTAGCTCATTGAGTAGTTTCTTTCAACTTTCATGTTGGGTGTAAAGGGTTTTGGTCAACGGTTGAGTGTTTAAGAAGCTCCTCTAGTTCATCAATGGCAGAAGCAGAAAAAAAAGAAAAAGGAACGAGAGAGAGAAAGAGAGGCTGTTATATAGAAAGTACAAGTTGCAAAAAAGTTAATCTTAATTTGGTTATCTAGTCACTCTGGTTGTGTTAATTAACTTAATTGAGCGAAACTTTTCAAGGTACCTTCATACATTATTTTTTTTTTGGTTCATTCTACTGTTGGCTGATCAAATTGAGATTCGAGAATCGATAAAATGAGTTCACCTTAAAAGATTATTGTTAATATGTCATGTCCTTATCTTATAAACTATCTTAAATTTGATATGTTCATGGAAAATCATTTGGGAATAATATTACTCATTTATCTTATGAAATAGTGGATATTTGGTTACATGAGTGGTTGTATTTATTTATCTATACTATTTTTAAGCATTAGGAAGCCATAATTGAAGAAAAGCAATTAGAAATAACTTTGAAAAGTCAGAACTATTGTCAATGATGAGTGATTGTATTTATTTATCTACACTATTTTTTAAGCATTAGGAAGCCATAATTGAAGAAATGCAATTAGAATTAACTTTGAAAAGTGAGAACTATTGTCAATGAGAGTATTGATCAATGTGATTGATATGGATTTTTCTTTTCTTAAGAAAAGTAGAGTAATTGAGTTCAGATGGGATATTTGATTGCCACTTGTCATTGAAATCATGTTCATTTGTCTTGTATGTGACACATGATATATAGAAATTACTCAATCAGCTGTTTTATCTCTGAAATAGAGTTGAGATGTTTCGTGAATTTATCAAGATGGATAAAGCAACCCGGAAAATGGCTGGTGAAATTTCTGAACCTGGTTCACGAGCCATTGAGATAGTAGTACGTCGGGGTCATATTGTTGAAGATGGATTTCGGCAATTAAATTCTCTTGGGTCAAGGTTGAAGTCATCCATCCATGTATCATTTGTCAGTGAATGTGGTCTTCTTGAGGCTGGCCTGGACTATGGTGGATTATCTAAAGAGTTTCTGACTGACATATCAAAATCAGCATTTTCTCCCGAGTAAGTTTGACAAGCTATTTTGTACTTTCTTGCTTTTATTTCTTGGTCATTGCCTCTTTCAGGAGTGACTTTATAAACTGACACCTTTTCCTTTTGTCTTAGATATGGACTCTTTTCCCAAACCTCGACTTCAGACAGACTTCTAATTCCAACTGCATCTGCCAGATATTTGGAGAATGGTCTTCAGATGATTGAATTCCTTGGAAGAGTAGTGGGTAAAGCTCTATATGAAGGAATATTACTTGATTACTCTTTCTCCCATGTTTTTGTGCAAAAGCTATTGGGACGATATAGCTTTCTTGATGAATTATCAACACTTGATCCAGAGCTATACAGGAATCTTATGTATGTCAAGGTAAACCCATTAGACAAATCCATGTTGTTTTCCATCTCATTCTTATAAATATTTTGCCAAAATTAATCAGGATTCAGGACCATTCAAAATGACTCGCATTGTTTTATATTAGGATCCATGTTTTCTGAATTTTGACTTGGTTTGATGCTGGCTTGACACCTACAATTTTTCTCCTTCTATAGACTAGCCTGGTCCATTTGCAATCCCACTAAAGCGTAAATAGTATTGTATATATGAATATTGCTCAAAGAGTCCATGTCTTTCTGGGTAGGTGTAGTAACTGGATGCTATATAACTCTGGAATAAAAGTATTATTCGTGATGACCTTAAAACTTCATTAATGTTATTCATTCTGCATTTAATATGTCAGTTTGATTTTAGGGTCAGGAATCAGGTTTTTTATTCCCTTGAGTGCTTGTCATTGTCTCATTTTTTATTTTAGCTTGATTATGTTTGACTTGGGTGGGTACTGTGCGTTCCTGTTCTGGCATTTTATCAAAACTACTGGAAGGTTCACATACTCATTCATGCAGAATTATGACGGTGATGTCAAGGAGCTCTCTCTTGATTTCACAGTTACTGAAGAATCATTGGGCAAAAGGTATGTAGTGGAACTTAAGTCCGGTGGCAAAGATATTTCTGTGACAAATGAGAACAAGATGCAGTACATACATGCAATGGCAGACTACAAACTCAACCAACAGGTTTTACCATCATTTACTGTAGTATAATGCAGGTTATTCACTTCTGTATTCCTTGTTATATCATGTGTATATATGTGACAATGTTGAAATTGCAGATATTGCCCTTTTCAAATGCATTTTATAGAGGGTTAACTGATCTTATATCTCCATCCTGGTTGAAGTTATTCAATGCTAGTGAATTTAATCAGGTATCTTCTTTTCCTTGGTCTGTTGAAAAGGTATTGTTAATTTGTTTGCAAGTTTACTGTTGCCTTTTCTCTCTTGCACAAAAGGCAGCAGGAGTCTGCTGGACATTGTTAATTTGTTTGCAAGTTTACTGTTTCCTCTTCTCTCTTGCACAAAAGGCAGAAGGAGTCTGCTGGACATTTTTGTGACAGATTTCTGCATTTACTATTGTTGTCGGCTGTATAACTGCTGAAGTAGCTTTTTAATTTGTGCAAAGGAATGCCATAATAAGAGAAAAAAGATGCATTTGTTTACTCACCATCTACAACCGATGTGCAAAATAAAATCCACTGTGAAAAATACGTTTTAGTGAGTTCATTTTGCCAGCAAGATTTCTTAGATATACACAATCACAGTTGCTTTCAGGAGGGAATTATGATATTGACGTTGATGATTTGAAAAACAACACACGATACACTGGTGGTTACAATGAGGGAAGCCGGACAATCAAGATTTTTTGGGAGGTATTTGCATCTCAATACTATATATATGTATATGATTTTCATGAATATTTGTCTAATTTGTTTTGAGTGGTATTACAACTTTCTGTGCAATACAAATTATTTAATATGATGTATTATTGTTTGGGCTTTCTTTATTACTTTCAAACAATCAATTTGTTCTTCTAGAGTTTTAACCGGACAGATACAGACAACGGCCATGTTACCATGTAGATTCCTATTTGAGTAAAAGCACTTGATTGTTGACAAGAGTCAAAGTTATTTCCTTATATTTTCTGTTGTTTGGCTTATAGATGAAGTAAATCCTCTACAGTTAAAGAATCAGAGATCTCCCCTTCTTTCCCTCTCCAAGCAAAAGCTATAGGTTCCATTTTTTTTGGGTGAATTGGTTTGAACCACTGATGCTCTCTTTCTCTCTCTGACAGATACACAAATTTGCTAGTTTGTGAATTTTGAACTTATTGATTACCAAAGACTGATATTTGACCATTTTTTTCAGCCTTGTGAATTATATTGAAGAGTTTATGCATGCTGTTTGTGCAGATGCCAATTTTAAGATATCTATGTTCATTTTCTGCTTTCTGCCAACTGTGTACAGGTAATTAAAGGCTTTGAACCTAAAGAGCGCTGTATGCTTCTTAAATTTGTCACCAGTTGTTCTCGTGCTCCATTACTTGGGTTCAAATACTTGCAGCCACCTTTTACCATCCACAAGGTATGCTCTTGATCTTTTATGGTTGACGGGGATTCAAAATCATTTATACTAACTCCTCTATGTTCCCATTTTGCTTTGTTCTTATTTCTTAAAATGATTAAAGCATGGTTTGCATTCTTTATAACTCAAGCAGAGTACATTAAGCCCAACAATAGAGTTAGTAAGCAAAGCATCTTGAACTCTTCTAATCAGTTATCTAAAATAACTTGTTGCCCTAGATGGGATTTCTGCATGAATCAGTTCTTCATTAGATGTTTAGTGCTTTAATTGGATACAGCCTTTATCTTGTACCGGCCTATGGTTTCTAGGATTTCTGCTTTTCTCTCTCCCCTTTGCATCATCATGATCCAGTTATGTGTTGAAAGAATCCCTAAAAATAATAAAATGTATTGATTCCATTGATTAACATTCATGTCTATTTGTTTACACAGGTTGCATGTGACATTCCTCTTTGGGCAACAATTGGAGGACAAGATGTAGATCGACTTCCATCAGCTTCAACCTGCTACAATACTCTTAAGGTACTACTAATATAGTAATAGGGAAGACGGAAGACATCCTTATGTTACTTGTGAGTTATATGACATATTGAACTTTAGAATCTTGAAATTTTCATAATCCCATAGTAAAAAAAATATCATAAAAATTGGTTTCTTAGTAATAAGTATGGACTTTTGGATGTCCACTAACTAACTCTGTCCATTTAGTGATTTGAGTCACTTGAGACAAAATTGTTGGCATTTTAAGGTAATCTATTGTCATACTTCAAATTTATTTACACTTTTATTTTCCATCTCTCAATGATTACAGCTTCCAACATACAAACGTCCAGGCACTTTAAGAGCAAAGCTTCTATATGCCATCAGTTCAAATGCCGGATTTGAACTTTCTTGATCTGCTTCAGGTGGTCCGTATTTTTTTGTTTTATAATATAATGAATCGGTGCCAACTTCTGTTGTGTCTACTTTGATAAATCATGCTCAGCAAGATTAGGGCATGTTTGTGTGCTTCTGTTCACCTGTCCTGTATTTGTTAGTCTTATTGGTTGTGTCCTTTTTTGTGTCAAGGATATGAATAAAGTTTTTATGTCAAACAAGTTTCTGAAGGGACTGACATTTTCATTTTAAGGGGCAATTTAGAAACAAGCCAAATGCGAGAGGATTGTTTCTAGAGTCATTGGATTTTGGATTTCCAGTTTGAGTTTGTGTCTGTTTATCTGAGTCTGAAAATCATACATATTACATTGGTGCGATTTAATTAACAGATACTTAAATGCCGCAGGTGACCTAGCTAATCTCTTGCTGTTTAACTCATTCAAGAAATTTGAGAGTTGTTTATTTGTCCGTGCGACTTTTTATGTGTCTGTTTTCAGGCACATACCATTGCTAGTGAGCCTGGTGTTATCCTAAAGAGGCTAGTATATATCAATTACCAAAAGTTTAGAACATGAACACGGAGTTTGTGCAAATTCTCAGGCGTGCTATTTATGTTTTTGTTGTGGAAAATAGCATATCCTGATTTGGTCTGGGAAGATATTGATTGCTTCCAGCGACTGATAATGGCTGCGGTCAACACAGCCAGTTGGTGCCAATGTTATTCCAATCTTCCATTATCCCCGTGCATGGAGGTTTTGTTGTATGTTCATATTGGAAACACTGTTATTATATTTGGTTATTTGAAGAGAAGTGGGTAAATGAAAATAATGATCATTATGCAATCAAATATATAGTTTTAAGTTTTTTCACGACTAGATTTAAGTCCGGTTAAATTAATGTTTAGTTCATTTGGTTTGAATTTCATTGTGAGAGATGTTCATATTTAGACCTAGCACGTGATTCTATTTCGAATACAATTGTCTCCGAAAGAAGATATATGTGAAAAAGAGAAATGAAAGAAAATAATAATAATAATAATAATAATAATAATAATAAAAGATGAACTTGTGAGATTTGTAATCTAAATATTATAATAGAAGCATCTGTATCTTTATGTTTTACTCAGTAAACAATGGTGATCTTGAGATAATAAAGAAGTTTTAACAGCTAGCGGTATCTACAAATTCTCTTAGCTTTGAAGTATGAGGTGGTTCCATCATTTTTGTTTAATTGATCCCTTTTGTGTTTAATATAAAAATAATCACGATTTCAATTAAATTATTGATTCTGCAAAAGAATTAGTCACATTCTTTCCTTAACAGGTAGGATTTACGATTCTTGGCATGATGTAATGGGATATGTTTTCGAGTTAACAATACTTGACAGTGTAAAATTTAATTAGAAATTAATATTTATAATGAATATTAGCAACATTATTTCAGGCATTTTATTTTTAACATTTTTTTATAATTGATTGAAATTTGTTAGAAATTGTAAAATTTTAGTGAGTCTTACATCTCAATTAATGATTTTTTTCTTCTGATGTAGAAGTAAAAATCCTATATTTTACATATCCATTCAATTGGAAATCAGAATTAAAAATCTTGTATTTTACATATCTATACAATTGAGTGTTTAGGTTTACAAAATAGTGCAATGTACTCTTATCATTGTTATTTGATTTGGAAAACATTTTTTTATATACTATTTTTGGTAAAAATAAATAAATAAAAGACATTTTTTCATTTTCATTTAAGTTTCTTAGAGCATCTTTAATGCAAGATCTTTAATGCAAGATCTTAGAGCATCTTAATGCAAGATCTACCACTAAAAATGCTCTTATATTCAGTTCTTGGATACTTACTATTCTTCTTTTTTTTTTTTCTGTTATTATTTTTATACGTTCTAACTTTTGCCTAAACCAATCTCTCATGCTTTTGATCTGACGTGCTTTTCTTCTCTCTTTTTGCATCAACCAACTTTCAAAAGATCATTTTTCCTCTTTTTTTTATTCCTTTTTCTTTCCTTCATCTCCCTTTTCTCTTAACGTGTTTTCTTTTAATTAAATAAAAGAATCCTAATATGAGACGAAAAACGTTTTTCACTATTCTTTTCTTTATTTTTCCTTAATTGAATATAATTAAAGTACAAGAGTTATGTTTAATTTTTTTTATATATATTTATATCGTTTTACATGTTGAGATGCAAACCAATATGTTATGTTTTTTGTTTCACTTTTGTTGTATAAGTGTAGATTATGTGAAGTGATGCAGAAATTTATGTATGAAAAATTAGATGGAACAGAAAGTGAATGTAGCATATTTATTGTTATTCTTTACCTTAAATGCAATTGATGCTATAATGTAACGATTTTTTTTATAATTATTAGGCTTAACCCAAAACACATCTTTTAGACAACCCCATATAAAAAGAATGCACAATGTTTTTTTTTTCGCGGCAACGGGGTATTGACCTTGAATGAATATTGGAAGTGCACTTCTCGATATCAAGCTTTGAAAATGTCACACGTATGATTTCAAATAGAAGAAAAGAAGCCCCAAATTTTATTAATCCAGAAAAGAATTAGATTCCAAAGAGTACGTGCAATGCTAGTTGACAGCATTTGGTGGCGTAGAAGGCCTCTAGGGGAAGTCAAAAAGCTATATCATTGCGCTTCTTCCTCTAACCAAAGAAAAAGCAATGCCAATGACACAGAACAATACAATACTACGCAAACCATCTTTCAAACCTTTGTTTACTCAACACACAATAAGGATCAAACTAAGATTTTTGGTGTCTTCTACCATTGCGTTTTGATAGAAATAAAAGCCTAACTCTAACCAAATCGCTGAGACTTGTCTTTGTTCTTTAGGATGGAAAACACAACATCAAAGCCTGAGGTCCTAATAAAGCCAATTATCCTCAAAGCTGGTGTTCCTTTGGCTGTGTCTTTTGCTGGTTTCATCTATGCTTGGTTCGTGGCAAAGAAAAGCATCTCTAAGACCTCTTCTTTATCACCAAATGAAGCAAGTTCCTATGAAGAAAGTTGTCATAGTCATAGCCTCTCTTGTATGGTAGGTGAAGGACATAGTACAACATTGGATGAAAGTGTTGTTGCTGAAAGTTCGATGATCAACGACACCCCATGTTTAAAAGAGATTAATGGCCTAAGAAGCAGGATTGAAGGTATGCATATGAAGGAGTTGGCTTTACGTTTGCAGTTTGATCGTTATTGTGACTTGAAAGAGCAAGAAACTGTGGTTGGGGAGATCAAAAACATGTTGTCACTTGAGACTGCTCGTGTTGGCTTCTTGGATAGGGAGATTTCGTCGATGGAGACGCAGAATAATAGGTTGGAGAGTTTTGTTGCTCAATATCTCAGAGTTGTGGAACAGATTGAGCGTTGGAAATCTGAGAATAGAACGCTTAGGAGGAAGTTTCAGAAGCTAATGGAGAAATCAAAGGCACAAAGTCGCCTCGCGAAGGAGCAGGCTTTGAAGATCAAACTGGAAGAAGAAGAAATCTTGAGAAGCCGTGATGCCTTGGAAACAAAAATTGATGTCGTTGGTAAACTTGAGAATAGAATGGAAGAGCTGCAGAGGGCTTTGGATCAATTGCAGGATGAGAAGAATGAACTTCAGAAGAAGCTCGACACAGCAGAAAAATACTATGCTTCAAAGGTAAGCAATACAAACTTATAAAACTAATCATGTAGTGGTTGAAATCAAAAAGGTTTCTCTGATTAAATAATATAAACAATAACACCAATGATAGCATTAGTGCATATTTATGATTTTAATTTTGATCCCCTTTTAGTGTCAGGTTTAACCTGTTACTCAATCATACATTGGCAGGTCATTAAAGGGGTTGGACTATATAATGGTTTATTCCCTTTGGTTGATAGTGTAAAATTTTTAATATTGACATTGTATCAAAATTAGATTGTTAGGTCACTATGAATTTAAAAGTTAACAATCTATGATTAGACGACAATACAAAGAAAGTTTTTCCACTGCCATTGTATTTCAACTAAATTCTTTCTTAAAGTGAATTTACTAGCATCCAAATAGATTACAATATAAGGCTTTTCATTTACAGATTGAAGATGGAGATGTAAGTAGGGAAGAGTACAAACAGCTTCTAGATGAATTGGAGCAAGTCAAGAAAGAACGAGCAGATGAAGCTAAAGAACTCATTTACTTGCGGTGGACAAATGCTTGTTTAAGGCATGATCTAGTGAGGCACCATGAACAACAACAGAATCACGATAAAAACCATTTAGAATTGGAATTTGGAAGAAATGTAGTTATCAATTATGATTCGGAGCATGAACTGCACAATTCCCTTCTGGAGCATCACAGTGATCCTTCCTTTGATGAGCATGCTAGTGGTCATGATCACAGTGACATTGCTTGTTCAAAAAGAACAAAGTTGCTTGAAAGGCTAAAGAGATGGGTTGATGGCAGTGAAAAACCTAGAGTTAGGCATTCTATTTCCAAAGGGGTAGAGGAACATCTAGTTCCTAGAAGGAAGTCATGCTCTAGTGCTTGATTCAAATTACTTAGTATTCTGTGTTTTTGCTAGTTCTGAACAAGAAACTTCTGAGCTTGGCATAGAAGCAGTGACAGTGAGACACTACATTTGTTGCTACACTAACTAGCTCCTTCCTTCTTCATGAGAACACAATGTTCTATCAAGATGCACCACAGTTTGATCTTCTATAAACTTGTGCATAGAGTGATAAGTTTAAAGGAGTTTGTCTCCACTTACATTATTGTAAATAATTATTAAGCATAGTGTAAGCACCAACTGCATATTATATTCAGTTGAAGTATAATAAACATCTACTAATTGGGAGCTACAAGAAATCTATAAGTAACTTGTGACATCCTTTGGTTTGACTTTGACAATTTCAAATTTAAGAGGAGAATGTTTATCATATAAGATGATTGAGTAGCGCATGTTTGTTTGGATGTTTCTAAACGTTGATTTATCTGCCCTTCTATGAAATGTTACTTTTGGTTTGATACCCTTGATATTCAGAAATTATTTTGGATTTTGATTAATTTGTGCAGAGTAAAAATTGAAAGAAAAAAACTCCTTACTATTTGAACCAATGGTCATTAGTCTTCTATAAAACATCACTGGGAGATCAAAACTTGTCTGGAAAAAGTGTTGACTATAGTTTTGTGATGACTACAGTTCAACAAAAATATTTTGGTATGAAAGAGTGGAAATTGTTAAAATTTTATATTGGATCACAAGCAACTAATTAGATTCTTTTGGGATTATTATTCGTTCCTTATTAACTTGCCTATGAATGTAGGGTAGTCCAAGAAGTCCCTCCAAATGCACATTTAAGATGAATTATCTTGATCTTATTGTCATGATTTGTTCCTATTAACCGATCCATCCAAATCTACAAATGGTTGATTTATTTTATAATGTTTTAATTTTCATGCATCGACTTTTAGGAAAAGAAAGAAAAAAATATTTTTAAAGTTATTTTTTATTTGAAATAGAAAGAAAGTGAAAGGGGTTTGTTTCAAATAGAAAGAAAATGACGGGTAAGAAGAGAATAAATTGATTGAAACCTGAGAATCACAATTAAGATTTTTTTTTAATATATGGTAAAAATAAAGCCCATTCAGGTAAGCCCATTTATCAAAATAAGGATGACATATGATCCATTTCTATAAACGAATGACCAAAAAATTATTTATTTTTAAGAAACTAAAAGCAATCCTATTTACAAAAAGTAAAAACATATTTATCTCTACATAGTTTTATATGGTGTTAAGAAAATTAATATAGTAAAAAGTTTATTTTTTTCGAGTTAATTTTTATTCAATATGTATAATAATTGATAAAATTTATTTGTTCTCATCTACTCTTCTACACATCGATCTAAACAATTAGTGGACAGAACTTTTCCCACTTCTTTTAATCCATACAAATAACACGTATTTTTTCTAACCTTATTTCTCTTCTAATGCTATGGTTATTGTTTCTACTGTTGCTTTCCTTTACTTGTATTGTTTTCTACCTATGATCACGCTTCAATTCTTCAAACTGTTTGTATAACATTGAAAGGAATTATTAGTGCAAGTATTTTATTCTCTCCATCGTATTGCTACTCGCTATGGAGAGGTGCAGAAATACTAGTCAGAGATTTGTCGAAGTTAGTCGCTGTGATGATCATTAAGCAATTGCAAATTAATACGAGCGCATAAAAATAAATTAAATATTGGCAACCGGTAAAAGTTGATGATGAGTGTTTGCCATTATTATTATTTTTACCATGGTTAATAGGGAATTTGATATTGGTTTTATGATAAACTAAGAAACTGAACCGGGTTTGTGATAATGCATCACTAAGTGAGCATTGCCACGAATAAAGTACACTAATTAAAAGAGATCATGATGCGGCAGACAATGCCTAACCAAAAATTTTCCTAGCCACGAATGCTACAAAAAGACATTCCTAAGTGAACATTGTTTATCACATTATCTTGGGCACTCCATTTGACTGTTAACATGCATAAAGTCATTGTTTATAAATTGGAGTTTATATTTAAAAAGTTTATTAATATATTAAAAAAAACTTAACTGTATTTTTCTCTTAAGGAACTTAATGGTACTCTTTTTTTTTTAGAGAAACTTTATTATATTTTTAGTCTCTTTATTATTGTCATTTTATAAATTACCGTTAACGAGAAGTACTGGAGTGCACCCAAATGATTGTGGCTGATTGTGATTTTGGGATTGTGGTTTAATGGGGTTCGAAGAAGATGAATTCAAAAATTTGTAGGATCGGATTTATTGTGCATATATGAATCTGTCCACAGAGTTTTTTTTTTTCCGGATTTTTTGTTATGCGAAAGTAAATTCATCTTTTCGCTTTGAACATTTTGGAAATTCTGCATCAGTAACTAAAAGAGGAATATCCGTGTGGGGAACAAAATGCGGCCACAGAATATTGATTAACTGGACTTAGGGGGACCCATTGCATAGCGATTGTATGCTTGCTAGAAAAGAGGAACAGTTCATTCAAAAATATCCAGAGATTAGGAAGAGATTAACTTCTCACACCATTCACTTTTCCCATACACCCAGCAATTTTTCTAAATGACCATAATGCCCTCATTCATTTTAAACATACACCAGCCAAATCTTCTTTCTCTCATTCTGCTTTTTTTTTTTTCCGGTGGTTCTACAGCTCGTGCTTGTTGGGTGTTGCTCGTCTTCCATTGTTGAGCTGCTTGTGGAGGCCGTGGTTAGTGTTGGTGGCGGTTGCGTTGGACGTTTCACAGTCGGAGGTAAGGTCTGCAACTTCTGACTGTCGGATTGATGGCTATACGGATTGGCAATCCGTATAGCTCATACGGATTACCAATCCATATAGATCATACGGATTGTCAATCCGTATGCACCATACGGATTGGTAATCCGTATGGACATCAGGATTGCTAATATGAATAATATATACGGATTGCCAATCCGTATGATACCTACGGATTGCCAATCCGTATGGCCTTCTCATACAGGATATTTTTAAATATTAATGATATTTTGTTGTTTATTATGGTTGAAAATGTAGGAAAGTTTATTTTATGTATTCAGGGTGTAGAATGAGGTTAATGTATTGTCATTGAATTAGAAGGTTAATTGAAGTTTTGTATATGATTATTATGCATATAGTTTGTTAATGATGATTTATGTTGTATTTGTTTAGTAAGATGGACAACGATAGTTGGGTGTATGATAGTGTGATGGCTGAAGAAACTAATATGGATGAAGACAGTGGAGGTCAATCGTTTGCATTTGAAAATAACAACTTTTCGATTGATTGTTCTGAAGCGTTCAATACCTCAAAGGTATTTATTTTATTCCATTTGATAGAAGCTAGTGAATGAGTTATGTATGGATGTTAAACATGTATTATTCATTTTTGTAGGTTTTTAATTCTCGTGAGGAAGTATTGGAATGGGCGCGTGGTGTGGCATATAACATTGGATTTGTAGTTGTGATAATGAGGTC
>PYAF01005205.1:671905-682779 GCA_007407185.1 Glycine tomentella
GTTTTAACTAAATATTAAAAATTTCTTCCAATTAAAATATAAAACATCATTGAAAAATATGTTTTCTCTCCTTATATGATATTAAAACATCATATATATATATACACACGCACAACCACATACTTGAGTTTATACCAAGTAAAAATAAATTATTAACATGTCACTAATATATTAGTAAATATAATTTCATTTAATAATTAATAATATATCATACAGCATAGCTTATGTTATAGAACTAGTCAAGGATAATTTATAATACGGCAAACTATATAAATGCCATACTTTAGTTATTATCATAGTTTGCTTTATTGAAAAAATAGTTGTTAATTTGATAATTATCTTCTTTTTTCTTTTGGAGGCCAATTTGATAACTATCTTTAAAACAAATATGGAGGCATGTAAAGTTACAACTTGTGACTTGTGGCATGCTTATCTCTTCACTAAGATATGCATGTAAATTAAGGAGGCATTTTATTTTATTTTTCTTTTAATAAGCCAATACCCATGAATTCAAAAAGATACTACTATACAGTAGGGTGGCAGGATGGCTATTGGCAAGCATATTCCGTAGAAAGGGACCAATTTTGTTAGGATCATATATGTGAGGGTATAATCTTGACAAGCAACTTTTACAAGGGACTCTTGCTGGTTGGGAAAAAATTAGAGAAAATCAAAGACCACTTTTAAGTGGGATTAGTCAAAAGCAATGTCATTAGTCCCTATAATGCTTTTGCATAATTCTCCTAAATTTTCCACTGCTTCCTCACAATGGGTAAGTAATTATGGCAACACCAAAAACCTTCTTAGCTAGTCTTGGTAACGTAATGGCAACACTAAATTCGCAGAAGCCAAGTAATTATGCAAACTCCACATTCTAGCTCCACGTACGCGCAGCCGAGGAACCACCACTGCATGTATTCTTCATTCTATCCGTCAACAAGCAAACTCGCATAAGTTTTGCATTTTTAATGTGCACAATTTAGATTCCCCTTCAATGTCTTCTCTCTCATTAGATGAATCTATTGGTGCTCAAGAACTACTTGAGTAACCTTTTGTCAAGAAGCCTCTGAGACAATTACTCTTCTAAGGGTGTCTTTGTATTAATTTGGGTCCCCTTGCATGCCACTAACTTTAACCTAAATCATTAGAATTCTTACTACCGTACTTAAAAAATATAAAAAAGCTTCCACATTCGATAGTTAAAAAGAAAACAAAAATTTTAGGTTGAGTTATTAGTTAAGCATGACCATAAACTGATGTCTAGTATAAATAGAAAGACACGTGCGAACAAATTAAGACAACATATATGCATCCATTTAGTTTGCCTATGGAAAACATCTTGTTTACAATGTATCATCAAATTTTCGTATGAAAACTAATAATAGTTCATAAAACAAGATGTATCATCAAAGTGTTAATAAAACAAGATGTTTTACATATGCAAACTAAATGCATGCATATATATTTTTTTCATCTCTAATTATAAGACTATTTTAATTAATTTGTCATTTTAAAAAAATAGTTATTATATTAAATTTATTAATTATTTATACTATAATTTTAAAATTATTTTTTTCTTTTCTCTTTACCTACTTATTTGTTTCTCATTAATGGTAAGAGAGAAAATAATTAAGTAAAAATATATAAGAAAAAATAAATAATATATCTAAAAATTAAAAAAATGCCTTATTAAAAAGGGATAAAAAAATTTTTAAAAAAAGTTTATAATTAGGGATAGAGGAAGTATATCCTTAAAATAAGATGTAATAACTCACTAAAAATAATAAATAAATACAACAGATAAAATATAATAAAATATATTTTCTTAAAATATATTTTTCAAATAATTCAAAGCAATAATAGTTAATGTCATTTTATATAATTCATTGAATTTCTTTCAGTTAACCTAAGCATAAGTTATATTCAAGTGTCAAAGATAAACGTTATTTTTCTCTCGTACGTTCATGATCCTTTATATGTGTATAAAAACAGACATCACATCACTACAACATTTAGAAAAACAGATATATCAAAAACAGACATCACGGTGCTCTTCGATTTTTCTTTTAATTTGTAGAAAATAAGTATGAACTTTTATAAACAAATACAAATTTATATAAAAACAACTTTTTTTTTATATACTTTATAAATCCTCTTTGTCAAACTGTATTTACTCCAACGTGCCTCTGGCATAATAGGCTATTGAGTTTTTCATAAAGGACTTATTTAAAATTAATAAAAAATGCTAACATGAACCCATTAAAGCACTGTTTAAAAAAATGTTTAACAATAAAATATTTATCATATTTAATATGCAAAAGAGTAATTAATTAAAGTCAGTTAACAAAATGTGTTGCTTTTAGGACAAGCCTTAACAAAACACTAAAATGTATTATGTTTTATGCTGGTAAGGTAAAGAAAGTACTTGTTTACTTCCGTGAATCGTGTCGACACTTAAACGAGAACTCAACTGTAACACAAAACTATAACAAGTAGAGAGATCGTGTAGGTAACATTATTCTTCTTTTTCCTTAGGGATTTTCATGATTGGTATAAGGCCATTCTTTTTTCTTCCTTTCGTTTTGATTTCTTGTATTAAGATTGTGGTACATGATTCCTCAACAATGCTATTATTAAAGGTTGTGATCTATGATTCTTCTTCAACATGCATGAATGCTATTAAAGGATGGTTGCGTTGCCTTCATATGCATCTTGCTGTTATATGTTATTATTACTTACCTGCTGTAGTAGGTAATTAACATTTCTTTTGTTTCAGTTTCTTGTTATTATGTGGACCTAACAAAAGCATCTTGTGATACAACCTTTGGTACACGTAGAGAGGCAGTTCCCATTTCCAACCCCCCCACAATCTGCCGTAGACCTCTCTCAGTCCAACTCTTCGCATTTTGTTCAATATTTAAGTTGTCACATCCCCCATATATATAGTGTACATGTGTGCAATTTGTGCATACAGAATGTAACGTTTGCTAGGAGTATTCCAATAAAAAGTCCTTATTAGATACCAATAAAAATTTGTGCGTTAATGCTAGTGCATGGCTAAAGTGAATGTCACGTTTGTGAACGGCTTTCTATTAACTAAATGTATTGTAGTGACAAGTGTGAGCGAAAAAGTCCTTATTAGATACCAATAAAAATCATTCCAACGCGTGTCTTCTCCGGCTCCGACATTGGAGATGAACCAGGCCATAACAGGCACTGCAGCATTACACAGTGGTAAATGGGGCTCTTACAATAATCCTAAGGGATCAACTATGATATGCTTCCACGATGATCATTACTCTGATTTTACACAATAAACCATCAATTTAGTTTAGGGTGTTTGTGTACGCATCTTTTCACGTTGAATAGCAAAGCTTTGTGAGTGTCAAGTTTCGTTCAAAGTGCATTAAAAAGTGGGAATGCTTTAAACTAAACACACCCTTAATCTTTGAAATATTACTATCTCTTTTAATTACTCCTTAAAATAAAAAAATTATATAAACAAACCCTAAAATATTGAATATACAGAAATTCAATCCTTAGATTGATATATTTTATTAACATTGAGAGATTAATTTAATAAATTATAAAAATACTTAAAGGGACCATTTAACATAATTTCTAACACTTTAATATTGTTTCGATAACTAATTTGAAGAAAGAGTAATACTTTCCCGTTCCTTTTTAACTGTCTTTTTAAATTTCTACATAATAATTGTAATGAATTTTTTTTTATTTTAATAGTTATGAGATTTTCTATTTTACCCATTTTCATTTTTACTTTACAATAAATACATGTTTTGATGACTTAAAAATAAGTAGAAAATACGAGTATTATTGACAAATAATCAATGTTATCTTGAACTTTAAAAATAACAGATGAAAAAAAATTCAAATATCCGACAATTAAAATAGAACAAAGATAATAATACTTTGCAAATGAAAATGATAGTTTATTCGGATTTTCACACGCCCGTGTCCGTGTACAACAAACACACGAGTGTGATCAACAGAATCCACGCCTTTTGTTAATTGCTGATGGGATTCATAAGAAATAAGAAAATCAATGCCATTAAGAAGTTCAAATAACACTGCAACAGAAAATCATAACTGGGGTTGATTTCCGTTTGCTCACGTCGAACAACATTTAATCTGAGTGAGATTGGCATTCAACGTTCCTTGGAAAGTCGGATTTACTTGAAACCAGACTCTTGCTCTTTAAGGGTCAACCTTATAAATTCTTATTTCTTAATGGTTTAACCAGTTCAACATGCTGTCATTAAGGGTTACTAATTCCTACTGTAATTTTTTTAATGCAAAATCAGCGATCATATGAACTGGCATCAGTACACCTCCAAAAGCAAGGTGCATGTAAGACAAAACCATGGAGGATTCTAATGACAAAAATGATAATTGTTATAGCTGATTATATGTATGCAACCACGAATTCTTTCACCTTGTGAAATGAAAACTATCGTCAAAAGAACAATAAATAAACTTTTGCTAAAGAAACAGTTGGACAATTTGATAGTTTCCAATAATAAAAGAAAGTCTAGATAATCCACCCAGGATTCACAGAGAATTGAGATTAGTGTGTACACTAAAAAAAGACATGTAATTAGCATCTCAGCATTTGGAATCACCCTTGGTCTCCACATTCATATGCACAGGAGTACTACACTCAATCCATCAAAAACATAATCAGTAGATGAGAACAGCATAACCATACTATCTCCTTAAAACTAAATTTAAAATATCATGACAAGATTTAGATCAAACTTTAACCGGTGGGAGTATCACTCTGATAGTACCTTAGAATTTCTTCTTGGTCTCAATCTAAGCTGTAAAAAATTCCTGGCCATCTATCTCTAGTGCCAACACCATCAAATAAAATTTACTCTAAAAATGGCAGCCCATAGCCTTTCTACTGGGTAATTTTACAGAAAGTGAACCATTGCCTTGTGTGAAATTATCTTCGGTAGCGGTGGCGTTTGAAATTGAAGTACACGTGCAAAATTCCACGTTCAAATGCGCACTTAAAACCTTTCTTATGAGAATATTCCCATTCTTTGTTAACGATGCGAAAAGCCTGTCATGGAAAAAATAAGGAAATAAGTAAATTGATTGAAAATTAAAAATCCTTCATAACGTTAAAGGATAATAGACATACTATGTCTTCGTATGGTGGCCCCGCATGGAATCTTATAATGCAAGTCTCCCCATTGCTGCCATCCTTCTCAATGGTGTAGGTTGGGGCTTTTGTCTTGTCTACAAGATCAGGATAGAAAATATTAAATTTGTACCCTTGGACTATCTTTGGAGGTGGGTTGTCATGATCATAGTGAGTCTGATTATATTTGTTCCACTCATATCCAGTGTGAACACGGTTGAAATACTTTGGCTTCCTAGGCCTGTATTTGTCATGCCACCAATAAACCTGCTCCAACATTTATTAGTCAGTCACAAATTTAAATGACAAGGAGAAAAAAAATTAACAAGCTTTCTATTTTCTCATTAAAATAGCTCTTCATCTCCTTAAAAGGAGGAGCTGGGGAAAATACATTTGAAAAAAGCTAATAAAGAATTGAATTGGCTTATTTTTATTTGTTTTTTTTGGGGGGGGGGGGGTGTGGGAAGGGGATGGTTGCTTTTAAAACAAAACTGAAGTAGCTTCTAAAAATGAGCTGCACATTTTTGCCTCCTTCTCCCTCTGATGTGAGACAAAGAAACAAAGTTTTTAGTATAAAGGAGATTGTAAGCTACAACTGTCAAATAACTTCTACTTTACTTTTAAAACTCTTATTTTGAACTTTGACTTTAAAGTGGCTTTTAAGCCATGAAAGAGATATAGCCTTAGTGCAAACTCCCTCCACTGCCTACTTTTTTCTGTGGAGAGAAGTAACCAAAGGATATGATAAGACAATATTTAAGACTCTTCCATGATAACAATCCACAACTTATGATATTACTTCCGAAAAATCCAGAACGTTGTAGATCTAGCTACATATTTTTCTATCCATGAAAAATTCAAAATTATAAGAATCATATAATGTGGCCAAGACACAATACCTGGGAATCCAGATTCACTTCAGCACCAGATCCAAACACAGCGTCTCCATCTTCCATATCCCCCATAGCTTTTAAGGCCTTCATCTCAAAATGATCTTCAGAAGGAGCTGGCTTTGATGCCATTGCTTCCTGAACTCGTCTTTGCTGCTCTTCTAATACAGCTTTACGATTCCGCTCCTACAAATGTAAAAACAGGATCAAGTTATAATCTATATATTAAGTATGAGATCACCATTAAAAATCACAGTTCAAAAGATTACCAGAATGGCTCTATCTTCTTCTGGGTCAATAGCTTCCTCGTTTTCATCACCGTGCAACAGTTGTGGTGAAAATGATCCAGCCTCATCATCAGCTTCTTGATCCTCTCTAATGGGCTCTGGTGAGAATGATTCATCTGCAGATTGGACTAGCAAGAAAAAGAAATAAAGCAAATTTCAACATTAAAATAAATAAAGCCAATAAAAATTGTTTCATGAACAACTAAATGTCCGTGATAACAAAAAGCTTATACATACCTTTAATAACATCCTCAGTATCTTCCTCCTCAGGTATCATAACATCAGCATTCTCCAGTTTATCTTCATCCTCCAATGGTCTCTCAAGAGATTGCAAATGCTTACGTAGCAATTTAGCATGAATTTCCTTTAAACAAGCCTGTATTTGGAGCAATTTAGTAATACAGTCAGAAAAACCATTGTTTAAAGGCACATAAGAATATTGGAAAATAATATGATGGAGAATACCTTGGCCTTATAAATGTGGAGATGCTTTAAAATGGCCTCCCAGTACTCAACCACCTTTGCTGTACCAGTACGCATTTCTGATTCAATGTGAACCCGTAAAGCCTCCAACTCTGCATGTGTCTTCCCCTGCAAAAGCCTTTTCACATCTGGCTCAACACTGGAATGCAGACCCCTTTCTTCTGCAAGCAGCTCAGCAGGAGGTTCTTCTCCACGCACCCTAGCTCGATCAAGTGCATCCTTTCTTCGAGCTTCAGCTAGCTCCCAATCACAAACCAGAAGGAGTGCCTGTATGAAGACATTAAACAATGAGTCTTCAACTTTAAACAAGATACCAATAATAATAGACGTACAAGTTAACTAAAAACAGCATAAGGTTATGAAAGTCAACTAGTTCATCTGGGCTCCAAGGCACATCAAATTTCATTTTAAAATTATCTTGCATTTGTTGTTTAGATAAGGTATTAGTTATTAATTAAGTAACATTTGCAGAACTATAAAGAAAAAAATAAACAATGGAAACAGGGTGATACCTCCCAATATTCTACATGAGTTGGTGTTGCCCTGTCAAGGTCTAGATGCATTTTGATGTCGTCACGTAGCTCACTCATTTCGTTCACCGTCAAACCCTGCACCGTATATCAAAGTCATTATGTAACATGTCCAATAATATTAACATTTAAAATCTGGATATCCTTAAACATACTACATGACATTACAACAATGAGGAATAGGGGAAATAAAACGAAAGAAAAACACTTAGTATTAACCTTGAAGACCATGTATGGTTCATTTATTTCTATATCCAAATCATCAGAGCCATTGAGATGCTTGGTTAGGACATCAATGGGTCTGGCACGCCCTTCCCGTAATCTAATTTCTGACCTAACTTTGCTTTGATCAAAATGAAACTGCAAAATTAAATTGTCTAAGTCATCAAACTGACAATATTATATAAAATAACAACAAATGAAAATGAACTAAAGGCAGACTAGTACCTCCTCTTCTTTTTTTTCCCAGTCCTGAAACTCAGCTCGAGCACGCTCTCTGGCTAACAGTGCCTGGGAAAAAGGATGTGTCAAATTCCAATTAGATAACATAGTTTATGCCACCAACAACCTAACATTTATGCCAAGCCTTGGCTTGACTCAAATATCTCCATATTAGGGCCCAAGTGAAGATTAATTCCAGGACCCTTCTTAAATAAACAAAAGACAAGAGACAGGGAATAGAAGGAAAGGAAACAACAGACAATATTAACTGACATGCTAAAATAATTGAGATACCAGAGGCTGATCTAATACTATTAATGTAAATTATAAAATGAATTACTGTAGAGCTAGTAGTAGTACAAGCCCAAACTAATTTAACACAACATAACAGATGGTCTTACAATAACTATTGACTAATAACAAATTATGAGAAAGGAGTTACCATTTCTTCCTCGTGCCTTGCTTTCTCAAGTGCCCTTTCCTCTCTTCTCTTTTTTACTTTTTCAATTTCTGCCTGCAAATATTGTTGTAAGCATTGAGAAAGTTTAGTTGTTAGGCCATCAATGACAAATCAAAGGACCAACAAATTTGTGAAAACAAAGAACAAAGATGCAAAAGCCTATCCTCAAATAAAAGTGTATATAAACCATATGAATTACTGAACTAGTTTAACCCATTGATTCCATTCCCAGTTAAAGTTTAATACACGGTTTTAAATTGTAGACATGGTGATGGTTTTGTTGTGTTCCTTGATACTACGACAATAACAAAGCCTTATCCCACTAGGTGACATTGTGCTCCTTGATATTGCAGGAACGTAAGGACAAATATGATGGCTGTGCCCACAATTGCAGTAGCGAAGACCAGGGTTTTAAATAGCACACTATAGCAGTATAGCAGTGCAGAGCGGCCCCTGCCCGCTACAGTGGCTTCATAATAGAGCAGTTTAATGCAGTGACTGTAGCAGACCAAATAGCATCCATAGTAGCACTATGGTGGTGTTATGTGTTGATTCCAAGAAACCCCTTGGTTGTGACGACTTTTATTGTTAATTTTGAATTATTTTTATATTTTAGAAAATTTGTGTATATATTATACATTATAAACTATATAAAAAATAAAAATACTGGTTATCCCACTATCCTGGTGTAGCGTTTTTGTTGTTGGTCACTGTAACGCTGGCAAGGACTCCAAAAACCTTGGAGTTACAGCCAAAATTGTGGTCACAGAGCTTTTTTAAAACCTTACCTTAATATAACCCAAGCAAACCAGATTCACAATCATTCCCAATAGAGGGAACTAAATTCGAGGGGGAAACTGTATAAGATCAACATCTTGCACACGTGTTCTAGAAACTAAATTGCTACCAAGATACCATTATGCCTAATATCACTTTAAAGCTTCTAAATTCTCAAAAGCTGTACGGGAAATGTTGCAGAAGTTGGAGAAAAAATAATGACCTGTTGTACAATTACTACCTACTGGTGCTTACACAACATAAATCACCTATCATGCTATGCTTAAAATAAAATTGGTAAAATGTGTTTCAGGTCTCTTAATTTTCAGTTAATATTAGTTTTAGTCCCCATACTTTAAATACTATTATTTTGGTGCTCTTTCTTTTATAATTGGTAAACTTCATCCCTCACCCTAGTATCTTGAGTTCCATTAAGAGGAACGAAATTTACTAATTATTAAAAATACAAGAATGAAAATCATTGTTTTTAAAGACAAGGACTAAAATCAATTTCAACCGAAAATTCAGGGACCTAAAACACATTTTACCTGAATAAAATTCATGGAGGGAAAGGCATACCATCCGTTCTCTCTGTTTCTTTTGCTCTGCCTTCTTTGAAAACGCATCAATAGACACACCTTGTGAAACATCGCGCTCAATCTTCTTGCGCCAGACAAACCTACAAATAACATTTGTGTAGGTTTATAATCTATATACATCTGGCATATGAACGACCACTACTTATCTGCAAGATTTATTCATTATGATGCTAAAATAAGTTCAATTTAACCGCAAGAAACGAAAAAACAAAGAGAAACAGGTAGGAACTTACTTCTCGTTGAGATTAGAGTCACCAAACGGATTCGAATCGTTGGAATAGCCCGACACCGTACTGGTTTTCAACTGTTTCGCTACTTTCATTGCCTGAAATAATTGCAAATCGTTCAATAAGTGAAATCAAATGAAGAATGGATGAGATAGGGATGGAGAAACGAGTATGAGACCTTCGATTGGGCCTTTTTGGCCATGTACTGTGTAATTTCCTCTTCTGTGATGCTCCTCGAGGACTTCTTCCTATCGCCGTCGGAGTCCCGCCACGACCGGCGGCTGCTACTACGGTGGCGTCTGTCGGAGTCGGAATCGGAAGGTGACTCAGATTCAGACTTCGAGGACTTCTTCTTCCTGTCGCCGTCGGAGTCCCGCCGCGACCGGCGACTACTGCTACGGTGGCGTCTGTCGAAGTCGGAATCGGAAGGTGAGTCGGATTCAGAGTCATGTGATCTTCTTCGTCTTCGGTCTCTTCCGCTACTCTTCCCCATTTTCTAACGAAAAAATCAGAGTAAGGAGAACTGTGTTATGTCGGCCCTGTAATTCCAAACCTCTACAAACTCTCTTCATTCAATCTTCCCACGAGTTAGTATTTTTCTTCTGAATTTAAATGAATGGTATCATCCAATTAATTATATTGGTTGGTTTTTATAATAGTTATTTGGATTAATTAAGTTTAATTGTTTAATGTTTTTATATTATAAATTTTAGTCCCTTCAAAAAAATTAAGAGAAACTAAAATTTGCCAGATAATTAATAAAGAATTAAAAGTTGTAAAAAAAATTGAGGAAATAAAAATTTAATTAACTTAATCAAGTAACTGATTACAAGTGATTAAGGTGATAAAGTTATGGTTGAATAATTCGTATTATTTCAATTTAATTCTTAAAAAAAATAATTTTTTTGTTAGATTTTATTTATTTTTTAATTGAACTCCAAATTAATTAACATTTTTTTCTTTTTTTAATTGGAAAATTAAGAAAAAAAATTAATAAATACTCTAGTTAT
>PYAF01005205.1:685730-707592 GCA_007407185.1 Glycine tomentella
TTGTATATAACTTGGTTATATATGTATGATGATGTTCCTCCTGTATATTTATATCTTTGAGATATTTATGTTTCTGCCTATTGTTTGGTTGTATGATCTGGTTAAGCAGGGGCATGTGTGATGTGTTGTGGGTTGTGTTTCCATACATAATGTTATCAAGAAATATGGTTTGGTTTTTATGCTTCCGCAAGATAAACTTATTTTCTTAAAAAGGTTTTATTAACTTGTTTAAGCGCTAATCTGATGATTATACAATGATAATACGCCGGGTATACACGGGGTGTTACAATAATAGTCAGCGAAAGTCAAATAAACACATTGTTAAAGAATTCGACAGATAATAGAGACCCAAGTCCCACTTGAAACACCCAGACCGCCTTAAAGGTTTAGGGTCATGTTACAATCCCAAAATTGCAATTATGGTGAATATCAGGATAAACACTTATCGTATTCTCATGTCATGGCTACTCGTAAATTTATCAATGTCGATTGCATGAACTATGTGTCGCTGCTATTTACTTTGCAGAACATATTGCACATCTACAATAACTCATTTGATTTACTATTACACGATTAATGTGGCAAGAATATGACGGAGATCATTGGGATCCTAATCCAAGAAAAATGAGGAGTGCAAAGGTCGTCCGATTTCAAATCGGATTTCCACAAAAATGGACAAAGAAATTGAACGAGATACTAGAAAAAAAATGTGAAATCTGTCGACAAGAAGACCATAACAAAAAATTTATCCTAACATACCTTTATCTTTAATTTTTTATTTGGCAAATATTATTTTTTATGTATTTTATTTATGATGTAATGTATTCTGGTATAAATAAATTGTTAAACCAAAAATATTATCAATTTTTTAAAAAACCAACAAAATTTTCATTATTTAAACAAATTATTTTTTTTAAAAATAAATTATTTTAAAAAATAAGAAAAAGATAACATTAAAAAGTCAGGTAACCAACTCCCACTTCCTGTTATAAACAATTTTTTTTTTTAAAAAAAAAAACACTAGGTAACAAATCTTTAAAATTAATGTATTTTAGGCGTTAAATTTAAAAGTGGTGTATTTTAGGAATAAAAGGGCAAGAAGGAGTGTATTATGGGGAAAAAATCGAAATACTCAAAGTGATGTCGGATTAGAGGTTTCAGATTATATATATTCAGTTGTTTTTTACATATTGGAATGAATTTGATATATAAGTTGGCTATATATTTTAGTTACAATATGGTTTTCTTTATTATTCAACAATGTTAATTGAACCTTTTTATAATGAAGAATTTCTCTTTAATAATATTTTTTTTGTTTAATTATAGTGTACCATTCATTTTTTAGTTTGATGATCAATTTTTATTTTGATGGATTAAATTTCATTCAAATATATCAATATCAATTCCTAGATCGGAGAATTTTAACAATATCAATCGGAAATGAGAAGGATAGTGTATAATGAATATTTTCCCTTTAACACATGATCTATCATCAAGTATGAATAAAAAATAATATCATACAACTATTTTAAATAATATAATATGATAAAAGGGTTGCTAGAAGTAATGTGATATGCGAATAAATATGTTAGAAAAAATTATCATGCCATAAATTTGACAACATTCTATAAAAAAATTGTGTAATTATATAAAGTAAATTGTGTAATTTAAGAAATATTTTTCGTTCTATTATGTTTAACATAATTATATTGTAAAATGATGCAATTAAATTAGTTTGAATGGGTTTAATTTTAAAAATTTGTAAATTAAAAAATCTAATTGAATAAATTATGTCAATAAATATATATCCATTATTAATATAGTTAAATCTAAATATCTTATGTTTAACATGATTAATATATGTTGATATAAAAAACATATTTTTAAATATTTTGAATTTTCAATATGCAAAATTATAAAAAATGCTATTTCCTGTGATAAGTTTAGAGGAAATAGTATGTTCAATTGTAGTTTTTGGTATTTAAGCCTTCCATTTCTCTACGACTTCTGGAACAGATGGGATTTTTCCCTCTCCAACTGGACTAGAATAAAGGAGGGTCGGCTCGGCCTGTGATCGTAGTCTGATAGCTATTCCTGCCCCAACTTAACCAATAGGGTCTGATAGTCAGGGGTAAGAATGAACAGAAGGCTACTAACCAATCTATCTTTGAAACCAGATGCCATAAGGAGTAAAAGAAAGTAAGGGCTAGAGGGAATGCAAAGAATGGAAGGGGAGGACGAAAAGAAAGCAGCAACATACGGGAAATTGAAATCCACTCTATCAATGATAGAATTCAGAATAACCATAGTGAAATGTTACAAGAAGATCTACCACTTCAACAATTCTACAATAAGGAAGAACAAATGATTTACAAAGGGAAGCGAGTCCACCCGGATACGGCTTTGAAGCGATCGAAAGACCATAGGAAACGAAAGATTTGTAGTGTGGTCACAAAGAGCTTCTTTTTGCTCTGTTCCCGGGGCATGCTCTTAAAGATAGGTGTCAAGCTAGCTATCATAAGCCAATGTCTGGAAATTCATATATACAAATTTTCACACGTAGTGGCACCCCATTTCATTGGTCTTGTTCTTGCACCAGGAGCCCTTGAAACTCTATTAAAAAAAGAACCTCGACCCTTCTTCAAGGCTGGTGTCCCGTGTTCAAATAAATCGCTAAATGCGCTTAACACACATTCTTTGGACTCACCCCCTATAGTTGGCCCTCTAAACACCATGTGTTAAGCATGCGACGACAGAGACGAGGAACTGTCTTTTGAGGATAGAAAATGACTTTTCAACGAACTCGTGTAAAGGATCTAAAACAAAGGAGCTATCCTTTGGAGACAAACAAAAGCAGAGGCTGGCTTAGTAATTATCACCTGGATCAACAAAAAAAGCAACTGAAACTCGATCGATGGAAGTTGCTTCCCTCTTCTCTTGGTCCAGCCCATCCAATTGAAGTACCAGTCCCAGGGTTTAGAGTATAAGTGCTTTGAGTGTCATCTCATCTACCCTCCTCTAATCTTCTGTCTCTTCGAGCTGTACCAAAAAAAGTTGTTTCAGGGAAGAAATTCCAATGACTGGTTCTTGTGATATTACTTATTATTACTTAACGAGTTACTTACTCAATAGATCATCTAGAGTCAAGAATAGAATGCTTATTACCTTAAGTATTTGTAGTTAAGATAGTCTAAGATTTCAAAAGCCAAGGATAGTAGGACTAAAGCAAGCAAGGTCTAAAAGGCAAGGTCAAGAAAAAGCGGGTGCGCTAGCACCAGTTATTTAGTAAAGTACACTGGAAAGAATGATCGTTAGCCACCCCATATAAATAGGTAGGGCTTAGACCTCTTAGCAACAAGAAGCACTCAAAATGGCTCAAGAAGGCGGGAAATAGTTAAGGAAAAAGTACCCAATTGAATCAGTTCTGTTGAGAAGAATCCCATGCTTGACCCCACCAGGTAAGGAAACTTGACTAGACTGACATTTTCCCAAGCCACTCCAATTGGCTTGGCTGCACCACAGCAAAGCCCTTAGCAATTGCTTATTAGAAAAGAGCAATTTAAAAAAAGGAGCGGGAAAGAGGCCCACATCCTACCAGAGGGTTATGGTTTTAAATATTTTAAATTTTTAATATTCAAAATTATAAAATTATTTTAAATATAATTTTTTACATAATTGTTTAGTATTTTGCAACAATGAATAATTGAATTAATAACTAAATTATTTTGATAAAAAATATTTTAAGAAATAACTCAAAAATCATATTTGAAATCAAAAAAATTATTTGGATAAATTATCTCTTAAAATTATACCTATTATTATTGATATATTTGACCCCGTTATGTTTTTCATCATTCAAAATATTTGTTAAAAAAGTTATTATTAGATATTTTGGATTTTTAACATTCAAAATTATAAAATGATATTTTCTCTAGATAATTTTAGAGGAAATTAATTTTGTGTTGCAGGATCTAGAGTATATTTTTTTTAATTTTATTTTAAAACAAATCATATATTCAAAACAAATTAATTGATATTGTGGTGCAGGATTATTCTTTTTTGACTCACTTGTGCTGCAGGACATAGAGTATATTTTTTATAAAAGAAAATTCAAATTCCATTGCAATGTTTTTTAATTTTTATATAAATATAATAAAAAAAATTGATACTTTAAATATAGAAGAAAAAAGGTACTGTATTTTTTTTATCATAAATTTCTTCTTAGTTAATAATCTGCCTCTTTACGTGAAAAATAGAGAATTTATAAAAATAATAATTAAAATTCTTATATTACTCAAATATAATGACATATATTATTATTTTTATTTAAATACATTTTTTCTGTAATTTTTCATTTTTGTTCCAAAAAAAAATTATTTTGATTATCGTAAAATGTGTTTATTTTATTTTTTTATTCTTAAATTACTTTAATAGTATTTTAAACAGTAAAAAAATGCTATCTGAAATACTTTAAAGACAAAAAATAAAACAAACACATTTTATAAGAATTAAAACGAAAAAAAAAATTACAAGAACAAAAAAAAAGATATAAGAACAAAAAATATATTTTAACCTTTTTTTATATAATCCAATAATATTTAATAGTTTTATTTATCACCCAACTAATCTTCCTCCTCCCTAATCTCCATTTTAGACTAAAGTGATACTTTTAATCACCACTTCATAGCGAAGCCAGTGAAACATTGGTTAAAAATCTCAAATTCTAAATCACTTATGCCATCAACATATTTAAATTTTAAATCTACAATGTGTCTACCCACACTTAAATCTACCAACTGCAGGTAAATACACTGTTATGATAAAAATATAATATAAAACCATTCTAACCTAACAACTTAAACTTCTACTATATTAGTATGTATTGAGATATTTTAAATCAGCTCACTTATCTAACTTCCGGAGTTGAGTTAGCCTTTGTTTATTTCTAATGTTCACAACTACATAATATGACCTCAGCAAACTTTAAATTGACGACTTAAACTCTTTGCTTAAAGTTTTTAATTTAGAAGAATAATATTTTAATCCCTAGTCAAGACACCCATCCGGGATGGTAAGTGTGGAAAAATTGAAGGCTAAATTATCAAAACTACAAAAAGTAAACAATTCAGAATTGCTTACATGCGTTGCATATACCCTACATGTGTGTATAACATATGAATGCAAAATGAAAAATATTGAACCAAGATTCATCGAAGTTAATCCATGTAATCAAAATCCGAAAAACAAATTTGTCCCTGATTTTTATAGTCACTACCAATTTTTGTTAGACCTAAGGCAAGAAAATGGAAAGTTATTTTTCATAAGGAAATATACTGTAGAAGAAACACTAAAGTAATTATTGATGTCAAAACTCATGTCTCAAATTTCTGAGTTCTTGGAGGCTTCATGATCTATGCTCAAACAAGAATCATCAGGTTAAAGTCTTTTCAGTTAACTGCAACCTCAGCTGAAAAGAAATTTGAATGAAGTACGTCCTGGCCAGAAACTTTGGTCTTAGAGTTCTTAAGCACTTGGACAGCTTCTTCCACCTTGGCAGAAAGAGACTCTGGCGATTCCAGGAGAAGCAGCAATTCTCCATTGTCCATCTCCAAAAGCATCCCTGTTATTTTGGCTGCTAGGGTAGGCTGCTCAACATAGCACAGTAAATAAACATAAGAATTAAAAAATTTAACCTTCAATAGCTAAAACAGAGAACAGTAGATTGTTATGCCTTTAGTTTATGAACAAGCATGTAAAGATGCTCCCCGAGAATCTCTTTCTGCTGCTCAGGAGCAGCACCAGCAAGCATGCTATGCAGCATTTCTGACCCCTGGGACCCTCTGCCAGAGTTTGAACCACTAGATGAGGATCCAGATCCTTTTTCCACATCATGCTGGCGTCCACTAGGTAAGTACTTTGCCTGTCCGGTTCTCTTCAAAGTATAGAAACTTTAGAAATCAGAACTATGAAACACATGTATAGAAAGGGATTAAAAACACAAATTTTGAAACGAAATTCAACTATCATTATTTTACATTGAAAACTCAACAGAAAACATTTTTTTTACTAGTCCAGATTTTAAGTTCAGTTTGTGGATATGGTTAGAGCATTTTAAAAGTGCTGTTGGATGAAACAAGGGGCACTAGCACCACCAAGAGACCAGATATTTGAGTAGAGAATGTTCACTACATAAACATTTATTACTGCAAATAGAAAGGGGTAATATATTAAGAATCACATCTTCTATATATATGGGAGGGGGGGAAGGGGGGACAAAATTAACAAAAAAGAAAAAGCAAACCTGCTGAGTACTCGATTCTCTTGAAGAGATCACTGGCTGAGAAATCTGCTGGGCTTGTGGTAAATAAGTAACAGAGTGAGTATTTCTCTGTGCTATTGGATTCCCATTCAACCTGCCCCTGTTTTGCCTATGCTGCCTGGTATTGTTAGAAACCTGTGAACAAAAGACATTATATATATATATATATATATATATATATATATATATATATATATATATAATGAATCATTACAACTCTCGTTGAAACAGGACTAGTTTTTTCCAAATAAAATATATGTGGCTATTTAGTTCCTTCTTGGTAAAAATTCTCCAGGACTTGGGTTAATAAAAAGTTAAGAAAAAGTGAAATAAATACAAGCATTTCTAGGGTTAATAAACAAAATTGTTACTCACTGCAGGAACTGGTGATTGTTGGAATGATCTAGCAGGGAGTGCAAAGCCATTAGCCCCCCATCCCGGCCTCATTGCCAGATGTTGATACATCAGCCCAGCTCGAGGAGGCACATGTGAAATAACGCCAGTACCTGCATAGTAGTAAGGAGGATATCCGCCAGGGATAATGGCAGTTGAAGGTCCAGATAGTCCTGCCATTTGCTGTGTGTACTGGAGCTGCAATTGTGCTTTCCTATCCTCTTTCCTCTGAGCAAGAGCAACATATAGTGGTTTACCATGAAACATGAATCCTGTGACACATAACATCACCTTAAGTCTTAAACATAATTACGCCATTGCAGACAAATGGTGCTAAATGCAATGTTATTTACATAAAATTTCCACTAAAAAAGATGTAAAGAGGAAGAGATGCAAATTTTTTAGATCAGACCTTCAGTCCCAAACCAATATACAAAATACATTTTCAGATTTATGGATATCCTTTATTTGCATTAACATGTAGGATTGATTGTGTTACATATCACAAGTAATGGAGTATCTTCAACCCTTGAATTTTAGTAGGTTAAGATCACAGTATATTTTTTTGAGAGAATAACCAATAACACTGTTGAGTATATACAAAAGAACCCAAAAAAACCACCCCAAACCTCACAAAAAAAAGCACCCCAACACATAATTGACAATACACATACAGAAAAATCATAAATCCTTTGTTAATGACTTTGCAGGAACTCATCAAATTAATGCTTCTACTAGTATTTCATAAGCAATTGGTCAAACCCTCTTGGAATAAGATGAAGAGAAAAAGAATTATCATAGTTTATTCTTGTCAATATTCAACTTAAATCTTTTCATCATCAAAACGTAAAAGTAAAGTGACATATAGTTAGCACATAAAGTGTACTTGATGGAAATATATATGGTGAAAAATGGAAAATAACATGTAAAATGTATTTAATCTCTAAATTGTAATCTAATAAATATTACTATACCATATTATTCTTACATTCTTTTATTGAAACATATGTAAGCATTTGCATTCCTATGACTGTAAAATACTTATCTAAACCCAGTCTTATCAACTTAACTCAATTACCATGAAATGTGTTCACAGCTTTATTGGCCTCCTCAGGAGTGGAGAAGCAGACAAAGCCAAACCCTTTACTTATCCCTTTGTCATCTCGCATAATTTTTGCAGAAGTTATAGTGCCACATGCACTAAAATGATCCCTCAGTTCTTCATCACTTACATGGTCATCTATGTTCTTCACATAAATGTTCGATCCCTGAAATTAAATGATGACACTCTAAGACAACTGAAATGAAAATGACAAGCTAAATATAGGAGAATGGTATAGATATCACCTTGCATTTCAAGATTTGTTCCTTCCGCTTCTCCTCAAATTGGTGGTGCAAGATCTGCTCACGCTCAGCCTTCTTTTGTGCTCTGGCTACATACAGAATCTTAGAACCTGTTCATGACAAATCAAAACCATTTAATATACAGGATTATACATAAATAAACAAAAATAAAAAAATCATCATTTCCCCGTAGAAAACCAACACAATAAAAGAATAAATGAAGTACCTAATTGTGATCCATTCATTGCTTCCATTGCCTTTTTAGCATCATCTGGGTTATCATAGTTCACAAAGCCAAAACCCTTGGACATTCCAATGTTGTCCTTTGCAATAACCAAGCTAACAATTTTCCCAAAAGTGGAAAACTTCTCCTGCAGTGTTGCTTCTGAAACATCCAGGTCCAAATTCTTCATGTACAAATTTGTATATCTAGCATCAGGGCCCGGCAAAATGCGATCACTTTTTTTGACAAACTTCCCAACATATCTGAACAAGAATCATAACCAGAATAAAATTAATATCAGAAAACAATAGGCGTACAGATATTGAATACAAATTACAAACATTAACTGTAGAGGCACAAGAATCATATATCACAATATCATTATTATTAAGGAACAATGCAGAGTTTCACATACAACTGCTTATCACAAACAGTAGAGCCGTTCAGCTTCTCGATAGCAACATTTGAAGATTCTTCTGATTCAAATTGAACAAAGCCGTATCCTTTGCTCTTCCCATCCTCAGACATGACGACTTTGCTGGACAGAATATTCCCATATTTTTTGAACATATCTTGCAGTCCAGCATTATCTATCGATTCAGGTAAGTTCTGCCAAGCCACAAGAAAAGAAAAAAAAACTCCGTAAGAAACCCTTTCAAGAAACAACAAAGAACCAAACAATGCCCTAACTATTTCGAATCAAAACTCTCTCTGGATAGTAGATACCTTAACAAACAAGTTCCCTATAGCATTTTTCCTCGCATCAGGATCACGACGAGACCACATCACCCTCATCGCTTTCCCATTCAGTGTGGAGTTATTTTTCAGCTCGATTGCACGAATTGCTATAATAACAAACACAATTTCATTATTAACAAGATAAACACACTAAGATCTCTCTCAACATTTATATCATTAGTCAAGTAAGATCAAGATTTCATTAAAAGAAATGTATAAAACTAAAGAAAGCAAAAAGAAAGGTGAATAAATGTGAAACGCACCGTCTTGAGGGGAAAGGAAGTTGACGTAACCGTAACAGAGGGATTTGCCGGTGGAGGAGTCTTTGCAGAGGCGAACGGACGCGAGGCTCTTGAAGTCGGAGAATGCGTCGACGAGGTGGTTGTCGGAGACGTCGGGGTGGAGGTCGCCGACGTAGAGCGACGCAGGAGGGGTGGCGACCGACGGAGGAACCGCCATGGATGATGATGATGAATCTGATCAACGGCGGAGGAGTAGAGAATGAGTGAGAGAGCACGGCTGCAGGGGATTCTTCTTCTTCTTCTAGCTGGCGAGAGAATGAAAACGAAAACGAAAGGAAAACTTTGGTGATGTCAGTGTGAGAGAAGAAGGAGGAAAGAAAGTGTGATACGATTTTATTTGAGAGAGAGAGAGAGAAAGAGGGTGGTGTGTGTGAGTGAGTGTAGGAGGGAGGATTCGACATGCATGGCCGTTCGATACTATTAAACCCCACCCCACGCGCCTTACCCCGAGCGTTGCCACACTCCCTCGCTTTCTTCACTTTGGAATTTTTCCTTGTTTATTATTTATATTTTGGGAAATTCGCGCCTCATCAACAAATCGTCAATGCCTGTGGCTGGTTGGCTACCATTTTAGATCATCACACACCCCCCACCAACAAAGATAACATCGGATAGGTTTCCTTTGTAAAAGTTTTTTTTTTTTAATTGACACTATTTTTTTAGAAATGGTTTGCACTTTGCAAGAGTCTATTATTATATTATTTTGTTTGTACTGCATTAATAATTAATAATGGAGTGTTTTTTACTATTATAATATTCTTTTTACGAAATGTCCAAGGAAGTTTTGGCGCACATAATAGACGAGAATTTTTTTTTTCATAGTTGGATATAAGAGTATATGTTTAATTAATTAATGTGTTTAGTAAGTTTAGTGGAACAAGAATCAGAAGAAGTAATTTATCTTATCTTATTAACAAGAGCGGAAACAGACTGTCAAATAGAGTATAGAGTATGGTAAAAATGGGCGATGTGTATTGCTATGCTCCCAATTGTTCCTTCCTTTGTAATCTTGCTCTATTTTTGGCAGATGATAATTAATGTTGTCCATTTAAGGAAGCTTGGTTACTATGATCACTATAATAATTGAACTAGCTAGTACTCAATACTAGTGTACATGTACATGTAATTATGTGGAGTATATAATTTAGAAATAAAATGACATAATATTATTTTGGTAAATTAAAGGAGGAAAGAGTTAGGAATGTTACTATGTGAAATTTGAAAAGAAGTTGGTGGAGATATGATGGCGCGTGGGGTACAAGACAAGGCAAATAAGCGCATAGTTTTTAGAGTGAGAGAGAGAGAGACGGGCGTACGAGCGTTGAGGAATGAGGAGGAGGACTGTTTCAAACATGCACGCAACAGAGAAAACGCTTGCTTGCAATCACAAACGCATAAATAAATAACAATTCATTTAATTTTCCTCTCGTACATACTACACATAACAATACTAGTAACTCAAATATGCCTTTTGGAAAACTCCACTCTATCAACTGAAAATTTTCAGTTAGAGTGAGAAAAACACAATGGGTTTGTGGAATCCACATGAGGATAATTCTAGTTAATGGAGAGATCTCAAACCCGCTTGTGCGACATCAACAAACATCTTTATAATTTATGACACACAAAATGATTATAATACTATAATGTGTAAAATTAATATAAGAATAACATAAAATATAAATATTAAATTAAACATTTGATATTTTAAATATATAATAAAATACTATAATTTATTTAATTATTATTTGTTATCATTTTCTTGTATAAAAAACTATAAATAAAATATTGAACATGAGACAAACATAATTTTAAGTGTTTGTACGTCTATAAAGATTTGTGGTTTGTTTGGTATAGGAAAAAAAAGTAAAAAAGAAAGAAAAGAGATAGATTATTTGGTGGGAGAGAAAATGAAGAAAAAAAAATCTTCTGATTTGTTGTGTAGAAAATAGAAGGAAAGAGAAAAAATTATTTAAATATTTCTTATAAAAAAAGAAGCATGTAAAACAAAGATAGCTTGGTATTTTAACTACACAAAATGTAGTTTTCTGTTCCATTTCGCCCAAAAAGGATGGATTCATACAGTGATGGGACCCATTATTTTTAAGTTCCTTCCTTTTTGACAAGGTAGCAAACGAAGAAAGAGTTTTGAATTACTTTTTTTCTATTTAATCCTTTCACTTCTTTCATGTTTCTATGATACATTTGATCTTCTCCATCACTTTCCTCTCATTCTCTCTCTAAAATGATGATATATAGATTATAGCACCTTTTTATATTAAACACCATCAATATTTAGTATTTTTCTCCATCTTCCTCTTCTTATTACATGATTTCACATGTGTTACTTACATTTCTCTCTCCTTCCCTATCTAATCATTGAATAGAATTTGATGTGCACTAAACTTTTCCCCTCTCGAATTCTTTCTTTTTTGTGTCTATTATTTACTCATTCTATATTTGACAGCAAGGTTAGAGAGAATCTAGTTTGACTACATTGTATATCTATCTAGTGTATGTGCATTATGTCATGTTTAACATACTTTTATCCACCTTTCTTTTTATTATATAGTATGTACGGGCAATAAAAAGGCAAAAAAAAAAAAAATTACGAATTCTCCAAAAACAACACTGACTATGGAATAGAATAATACAGATCTCTATTCTAAGAAACATTGTTCTGCTTTCTTTACATTCATTTGAAAGTTTTGTTGCTGCACACATCGATCCATTGGTGACAAACTGACAATATGAACACAATTCCACGAATATGACATTCCTATATCCTTAGCTGAAGATCACAAGTTAACTGTTTTATGTAGGTAGAGCAGTTTATAAAAGTTAGTACAATTTCCATCCAGAGATAAACTAATACTGTATAGAATTATGCCAGTTCCCAACAAGAGAGACCCTTTACAGTTAGATCCACATTTTCAGCGTGCTAAAGATACCTGAGATTAAATACAGCTCAAAAAACAACAACCACCTCCCGTTTCAATACAAGGGTATGCCGATAATAAATAAAACATCAGCCAACCCTTTTAAGTTTCAAAGAATGATCTTTGACTCGTGGTAGTGGTTTACAAAAATTGGGACTCCATGAAAACTATTATGTGCACTAGGAAAGCAACAATTCCTACAGCTAGCAACTCGGAGAAAGTTCCTATGAGGGAGCAGGTCATACTCATCTGTCCTGAATTGATGTATGCATCCTTGCTCTTGCTCGTAGCCAGAGAAACGTTTACAGCCAAAGAACCTGAGCACCAATTCAAGATTATGAGTTATAACAAAGTAAAGGACTATTATATGCATGAAAGATATTGTTCCTTAGGTGAACTTACAATCATAATCGGCCCATCCAATTCGTTGATTAGCTAAGTCATATACAAATATCTTATCTTTTAGGACAAGATCTGCAAAAGAATGAAACAACCTAGTTGATAAACTCAATACTAAAAATATGGGACTACTTCACTTGCTGACCTGAGAAATTTGATGCATAATTGACGCAAAATAAATATGAAATTGCAAAATTAAGTCTCTAATAAAAATTACTTTGAATGATGACATGCCATCAACAGAATCTAACCTTTTTCTAATCATATTTTAGAATCCCATTCGAATGTTCACTGAAAATAAACTACTATATCTTTCAAGGTTCTTTGTGTTAACACCTGAAGAGGTGTTTTCAGTTTTGCCAATCTCATATTCAATCAACTAAAAAGAAGAATGGAATACTGTTTACTACCCATAGAAGACAAGACAAAATCATCGCTGAAGATTTTCTATGCTACTTTACTAAAGAGCCCATCTCATAATCAATTTTGAGAAAGTGAGTTTTTCTTCAAACTCTTGGCAGATTTTATTCTGTCTAAATAATTCTTCCAGCTTCTAACCTCCTAAAATTGTGAATCCCCGCTCCACTTTTTGGAAGCCAATACACCACATTGCAGCACTATCCTGTGAAATCAAGTAGCACACATCAGACTATTATCAGTGATATGCAATTGAAAAGAATTACTCCAACTTAGGCTAGATATAAGATGAAATAGTGTTACCAAACTAACAATAGACATACTTACAAGGAAACCATAATGCATGAGGTAATGTTCTGGATTCAAAACCATAGATGCTCCACCCATGAAGTTTAAACTGACTTGAGGAAATATATCACCTACGCTGAATAAGCAGAAATTCAAATGAGATCCTCATAAACTGTAATAGGCAAACGAGTTGTATATGATGAAAAAATTAAAGATCTTTGTTACAAAATTTGAGGTTTAATTGAAATAACCTGTTTGATACCAGATAACACTGGTTTCCTTTTGAAATAATGGGTTTCGAAAACTGTGACACAGCAGCAGTTATCTACACAGTCATTTAGATATTCAACATCAGTACATGATATATCATTTCTTAAAAATATAAAATACAAGACAAATAAGCCCATGTAAGAATTTGTATGCCTCTCTTCAACATATATTTTTGGGGTAAAAAATTGTTACAAGAAATTTTCAATTTCATTCTGTCCAATGCATATTGAACCATCAGGATATAGGTGGCCATTACAGTTCAAATTCTATCTGATAAGTGATAACACAACACTACAGTAGTAGTCTTTGCCTTTAATCACTTGCCCATGTATCATGAAATGAAGATTTGGTGTTATCATTTTGACTTCTTAGGTAGATACTGGATTTTGGTAAAATAAAAAAGCTAAAAAAAAATAGAAGTTCAATATCTAACACAAATTGCTCAACCTTAAATAATAAAAATATCAGGCGAGCTTTAAAGTTAGAGAAAATGCATTTGGTAAAGAATTGAGTCCAACATGTCATTGGAAGCCCAAAAACTCTTGTTGGAGACAACAAACTGCAATAAGTCCAAAATCATGCTATGAAAGCTCAAACCCCAAGGTTCTAGCCAAAGTCAATAGTCAACTTGGTCAAAACCAATAATACAATCAATCATTGTATAGTGAGGATCTTCACAAATATATGGTAACAAAAGCCGAAGAAGTTCATAAGAAATTTCCATAATAATGTTCACTTATGGACACTCAACCTCTCTTCCTACGATAGCATAAAGTTACAACCCTCCTTATAACTTCATCATTGTATAGTGAGGATCTTCACCAATATATGGTAACAAAAGCCGAAGAAGTTCCTAAGAAATTACTAAGTCGCTTTGATTACGACTTGATCCTCATTTTCATGGTCTATAGATATATGGTTACTGTTTCCATCTTCATACTTACTCTTTTACAATAGTGTGCTAAAAAGTTGCAGCAACTCCCCTGTTTTTGCAAAACAAAGACAGGGTTCTGCAGGGGTTAAAAACTCTCGTATTTATGAAGTTGGCAATTAGTCAATATGATTTTTTCCTGTAGAGATTGGGTAAACAGATTAATGGAATGGGCATGTAAATAGCCTCTTACAGACTTATCATATATAAACCTTAAACCATCATCGGGGATTGATCATTTAGTTGAATAGGGACATATTTAAAATTGAGGACAGCCTCAAATTAACAGCCTAATCTTCTGGTTGAGAAAGAAGGCTTTTCTTTTTACTCACATCACCATTTGTTATTTGTTATATTAAGAATGTAGATGGCCATGCCAGATTTTATGTACTCAAAGAAATACATTTTGAGAATAAAATCACAGAATTTTGCCACATCAGACTGTAGTTCTACAAAATTTCAAGTAAAAGAAAACTTACAGCATCGACAAAAGGATTGTAAGCTTCTTGAACAAGGTATGCCAATGTTGTGCCAGAGTCAACTATCGTTCCTTGATTGTTAGTTGTTGCAAATACATTTGAATCAATTGGGAGAAGTTGTCCATTGACAGCAATGCTCTGAAGATTTAAGTTGTAATGAGGCCTGAAATTTGATCAAGGAATTAGTCAAATACATACCAATATACTGATATATAGAACTGCTGGTTATTTGACAACTGAGTAAGCAATATTACCTATTATATTCAATTCAAAAACTTATTTCATTAAATTAAAACAAATTTTTTGTGTATTATCATTTATAGTCATTTTCAAAAATTTATTACACCTACGTACCCCATTACCCATAGACTCCTCGCTATGCGAAGGTAAGAGGGAAGGATATTATACGCAGCCTTACCCTTACATATGCAAAGAGTTTGTTTTCGGATTCAAACTCATGACCAACAAGTCACCAAGACATAACTTTACCGCTGTGTCAGGACTCGCCCTCTCAAAAATTTATTACAACAAACAAAAATGTTTTTGCTGATTAAATAGTGCAGGGTTTGAAACCCAACAAAAAAAAATTGAAAAATGGTTTTACCACTTCCAGGTTGATTCATGTCATTTACGAAGCCCTTCATGAAAACAAACAGTCTGGGTAAGGAGAGGGCGGAGCCCTTCACAACAATATCACATTGACAAACCAAGAAAGTTTTCTACTCCACTAAAGGCATGAACTCGAGTAAACAAACATCCAAACCCATTGCTTTTATAACAACAATACTGCCCAAAATCAACATACTTGGCTAAATGCAATGAAGTAGAAGTCATTACACTTCAGAAAATTCCAATCAAGGTTTAAAACTGAGAATTTTATAAGCATTCCCCACAGATTAACATATTGCAAAAAACAGTCAGAAACTTCATGTAAGCTAGGGGTACAAAATGATAATTATTTAGTTTTTTTTAGATGTCAACTAGCAGTGCTGATTTTATGTTTCGTTGTAATGTAACTGGCAAATTGTTATACTTCCAGAGTGATTATCTTATAATATGTCCACCAACAGAGAAAATAAAACAAGGAAAAATAATGCAGAAGAGAGAACATACTGTGATGGGACAAGAGGACTATAAACAATACTTGGCTCCAAAATTTCACCAAGAACTAGCACGCCTCCTCCATTCTCTCCTCCTTTTAAGCAATGAGAGAACACTTTGGGTGTTACACCCCGTGATGACAATTGTGATATAACAGATAGAGCACCAGGGCCAAACCCAAAAATTCCATCAACTGCTTTATCTGTCTTGGTCAAATCCCCAGACTGGTATGTGCTACACCTGTTCCCAAAACAATCATCCAAAAAAGTTTATTACAATTAATATCGGAGTAAATGAGCAAACTATCACAGCAGAAAGAATAGATAAAATAGTGAACAACCTCAAAATAAACAGCCCATATTATGTTACCTTTTCTCCCTTTTCAAAGAAAAAAAAAATTAAAGTCTACCTTTTGACAAGATTTTTATGCAGTTACTGTTAGTTTGATCCAAAATATTATAATGTGACAATGTATGCTACTAATGAATCTTGGAACATAATCTTCACCAAAAAGAACTAGGCTCCTCTGACCCTGTGATCCAGCTCTAGCCTTTATAAGTTCCAAACCCCACAAAAGCATAAGGACTCACCCAAAAACGATGGTGGATGAAGAATTAGCAACCACAGACTGTCCGAGGAGGACTGTGTCAAAATAAATTGTATCAGAAACATAATAACCAGTAGTCCCACTTCCATCCCCATACTGAAAAGTATAGCTGCACTGATTAGCCTGAGAAGAGCATCCACTTGTCGCACTTTGAACAGCATAAGAACATATTGGGTCTGCACAGGAAACAAGCGCAGCAGTGGACGAGCCGGACGTGTCAAAGAAATCGAGCTCAATCTGTAGAGTGCATAACAAAAACTCCAACAAGATGATCAAACAATTATACATATACAAAAACAAAAGTTAAATACTTAAATTAAATGCCAAGAAGTAAAAGAATCAAATTCTCACCCCCAACCCACTAGAATGAGGGCAATTACTGCAAGTAATGCAATTTATCCACAAGATGTCACTTCCAGTATCAATTTGAACGTAAAACTCTTTCGCAGGAGATCCCAACTTCACTTTGGTAAAATACAACCTGAACAAGAAAACCAAGATTAACCCCAAAGACTATATAGGACTATATGGTACTTCTAAGTTCTAACTTGTTTTTTTTCTCTTTTTTTCAGTAACCAAGGTAATTAGGGCCTTTGGCTCCCCCAGTAGAACCCCAAGATATCCCCACAAACTTCGGTTCTTTGGGTAAGTTATGCACTAACTTCGGGACTTAGTCACACTTCAAGCTCTTCATTCCTCTCTAAGAGGGTATTCTACGGGGATCGAACTCAGGTTCTCTCACACAAACTGAGCTATACTCATTGGTTTTAAGTTCTAACTTGTTAGTCGTTAATATTATTATCATAAGATATAAAACAAAATCATATTATGATCTCAAATAAATACTCTATCTATTGTGATTACTCCTCTCTCTTTCTGCTCTTACAAATAGTGAAACCAGAAGATGCGTAACGAAAATGGAAGAATAATAAAAAGAAAGAAATAGAGGAGGAAATTTGAAACGAGCCTGAAAAAGAATTACCCGTACCCAACGAAGTAAGGATCGGAGGTTCCTTGGACGGAGAAGTCGACGACTCCACCAACGACACCTTGCAAGATTCGACCGTGGCGTGCTCTGTCGCGAACTCTCAGCGCCTCCAGCTCCACTTGCTGGTTCAGAGGAATGGACCGTTCCAGAGGAAGAAAAGTCCCCGCCAAACCGCCGCACGCCACCGTAGCCGCCGCTGCCACGGTGGCTAACGCCAGCAACAGGGGAACACGACCCCGCATTTTGCTCTGCCTTCTCTTCAATCGCGACGACGACGCACTTGCTGCATTGAGTCTTTTACAGAGAGAAAGAGACTGGGTCTTCTGTTACTAACTTGTTAAGTCTTACATGAGTCAATATTTATTTAAAATATTAATGGACCAATTTACAAAATCAAACTAAATTGAATATTTATCCTATTTATATTTATATAAACTAAAAATGTAACAATCAGGTACGAAAATGTTAAAAATGAAATTAAGATTTTTATATTTTTATCACTAACTTTTTAAGCAAATGAACTTGTTAATATATTTTCAAGTAGTATACATCAATTTTGTGGATGATTTTTTCCCTTTCTAATCAAGTATTTTTTCTTCTTCAATATCAAACATGAAATCTTAAGAAAATCACACTTAGTTCTACTTATATATTAATTTTGTGTGAATATCATTTTAAGAGATTTTCGTAAAAAAACTAATTTTATTTTTAAATAATTATCATTTATTTTTTTGCTTTTCTTATTATTTTTTGTTAGAATAAATGTTAGAGATAAAAAAAATAATAAATTTTACATATATCAAAGCCAAAAGTTATTGGTTTCACAAAACTAAAAATAGTCATTTTATTGTGTGTTTGGATTTGATTAAAAGCCTTGTGTATACTCTTATCCGAGTTTTGTTCTATAAATAAACATTAATAATTTTGATGTCATTTTTTCTTATACAAGTACTCTTCTTCCTGAGTGGGACAAGTCAGGATCCACACTTGAACATGAAAGAGACCGTTTAACCCTGCTCTTTTTGGTTCATCGTTGAGGCAGTACAGTTTGATGATATTTAACCAAAACCAAATCACTGTTTCACAGTTCATTTACCAATCTTAATGCGATTGAGCAGTGATCACAGGCACAATGTAGCAATTAGCAAAGTTGACTGTGGAATATACATCAAAGCATGCCTTGCGCAAACTTCTGATTGAAATTTGCAATTTGTCTGTGGAACATACCAATTACCAAGGTTGAAAAAAAAAATGGCGAATAGATAGAAAGAGACGTGAGGAAACACAAATTTAATATTAATTGGCGGCATTATATAAACAGCAACACCGTATTCTACTAGCCAAGTAATTAGTAAGTTGTTACTGTGACTTTTTTTTTTCTTTAAATAAACAAATTACAGCAGATTTTTTTTATGACCTACGTATCTTTCTTAAAGGTAGAGCTATTATAGACAATATTTTTTCTTAAAAACTACTTAACGAATTAGGATACTTATTTAAAGCTCAAATTCAACGTAATAGTTAAATTAAAATAATTTCAAATCATTCATTTGTAAATTACAGCAGATATGGTAATAAATCTGAATTAACGGTTCTTTCAGTTTTTATATTTTCTCTTTCACAAAATTTGAACGGGAACAGTTCCCAAGAAAGGATGTCCGATGCCCCGTACCCGTTGTTCTGCACTGCCAAGGCAAGACTGTGGCACTGTGGCACTGCCTCTTGCTCCATTGCATTTGCTGAATGAGTAGGATTGGACTGTCTCGTGTTTTTATTCCGATAATTATATATGTCTTTTCTTTTCATTTCATTACTTTTCAATTTTTTCTTTTTTTTTATTACTTTACTTATTTTACATCTATTGTTCTATTTTTTTTACCATTTTTTTCATATCTTTTCTCTACACCCTAATTTTTGCATCTCTGATGTAATTTCTCTATTCTAAACAAGTTTTCAAACATTATATTTGTGAGGATGCATATCTATGCAAATACGCTGGTACATCTATCTAATACCATTTTCTCCCAGCCTGTAGTTTTATTACTTCTTCTTCTTTTTTTATAAAAAGTGCAATTCTTTCAACCCATTAAACGTCAGTTGAAAAATGCATTTTTCTGTTTTAACTTCTAACCATTGTCTATTTAAAACAAACACAAACGGCTAACTAACTGTACCATCTATACGAACATTTTTACTTAATTGATTGAGTAGAGAGAATGTGAGATGTAAATGTTACTTATTTTTTATTCTTATGGGTGTAAAAAATTATATCATTTGTGAAAATAAGAAATCTTGTAGCATAATGTAAATGTTTTGAATTTGAGAATTCTCAATATAAAAAGTGAACGTAGCATAGAAAAAATTGATATATTGCAAAATGTTGTATACAATTGTAACACAAGACAACCAAAAAAATATAAATAAAATAAATATAATAGAAAACATAAATATGTCTATTATTTATTTGTTATATAAATATTAATACTCAATTAATTATATAAAAATACTACTATAATTTAATTGAATGTAATGATGTAAAAAAAATATAACAAATTGAAATGTATAGTAAGATTTCATTATAATTATTTTATAAAACGTATTATTTCTAGTTTGTTAGTAGTGTAAAATTATTTACACCGAGAATATATGAAAATTAAACTAATTTTTTTCTTAAGAGAAATTATATATTTTATTTTTCTCTATTTTTAAATAAAAAATTATTTTTATTTAATTCTTAAATGTTTTACAGATTTTTCACAAATTTATCACAAATGAGATTTAATATAATATGCTTAATGTTAATGTTATGTGTTAGAATGTTTTTGTATCCGAATTGAATCTTGTCTATGTGACTAAATTGTAAGGTAGTTTAATAAATGTTTTATATGATTACACATTTTAGCATTTATCTTACATTTTCATTACTTAAAACTTTGTGTTTAATCACTTTTATGCTAATATAACTATTAATTAGGAGAAAGTTTAGTGTCTTTAACTTAGAAAGTTTATTAGCTTTTGATGTTTTTTGGCAGGAAAATAAGAAGATTTGAAGATTTTTGAAAAAATAGCTTTGAAAATTCAAATCACACATCTTTTAGAAGCACATTTTAAAAAGCCTAAAGCCATCATCTTCCTATTTGTTAGCTGAGGTCGGGCTTGAAAGATTTAAGACTGGATCTAAGAGTGTTAGAAAAGAACTTGCTTACTGTCCACCTGAGACCCGACATGAGAAAGCTGAAGCTGGGGCTGGGTGTGGGAGTGACTTAAGTGAGGCTGAAACAAAGGATAAAAGGCCCAATTGAAAAGGGATTTTCGATAGTTTTGGTTTAGGGAGCCATTTAGGACATTTTGAGGGGTTGCGAAGCTCTCAGTTCTTCTTCATGGCTTCCCAATCACCTCTCATCAGTTTTGTGCATAATTTCCTCTTCATTTTCTACATCTTGTTGTAGTTATGTAATTAGACTTATCAATTTTGGGGTTGATGTAACTAAATTTATCTTTATATAGATATTATAATTTTTGTTCTAGTCAGTTAGACTACTCAAATGATTAATAGTTTAGTTAAAAAACTTAGATTCTTCTCATATGAAAGATAGATGTTTGAATATTTTTTTGTAAGTTGATGATAATAATTAAACTTTGAACTATATAAGTGATTTTTGCATATATGAGAAAATAATTTAGAGTATGTTTGGATGAAGTATTTTAAAATTTCAGGAAATTTAAAATTCAGGGAAATTAAAATGCATCAATTAAAATTTTTGTATTTTCAAAATTTTGTGTTTGGATAAAGAAATTGAATTTCTTCATTTTTAAAATTTTGAACCTCATTCACAGAAAAAACACGTAAGATGGGTGGTGTCGTGAGAGCAGCGGAGGTCAGAGTAAGTCGGTGATTGAGACGGAGCAAAAAATTGTACATTTAGAGTATGTTTGGATGAAGTATTTTAAAATTTCAGGAAATTTAAAATTCAGGGAAATTAAAATACATCAATTAAAATTTTTGTATTTTCAAAATTTTGTGTTTGGATAAAGAAATTGAATTTCTTCATTTTTAAAATTTTGAACCTCATTCACGGAAAAAACACGTAAGGTGGATGATGTTGTGAGAGTAATGGAAGTCG
>PYAF01005205.1:707692-730726 GCA_007407185.1 Glycine tomentella
GAACCTCATTCACGGAAAAAACACGTAAGGTGGATGATGTTGTGAGAGTAATGGAAGTCGGAGTAAGTCGGTGATTGAGACGGAGCAAAAAATTGTGCATTTAGAGCTTCTAAAAAAGAAGAGAATTTCAATTTCTCACCTTTTAGAGGGAAATTCAAATTCCACATTTTTAGTTGTTTAAAATTCTGTTTTAAAATTCCAAAAATTTAAATTCCTTGTATAAAAGTATCCAAACAATGAATTTTAAATTGAAGAATTTTAAATCCCCTAATAAATTACTTTCCCCAATTAAAATTCTCTATCCAAACACCCTCTTAGTGAAATCAATCTTAACACTTTATTTGTTGTTATTTTACTTTTTATTTACTAAGTATTTGTAAAAATTATCAAAAAGAGTTTCTTGTTCTTTTACTATTTATTTTTTTGCTTATTTAAGTTCTTATCATTTGTATTCTCGTAATCCAATTAAATTGTTATTTTCAAAGGTCGCAATTAGCGAATGTTTCTCTTTTATTAAGTATTATGTGAATTACTCTGGATACGATATCTGAACTTTTTTATTTTGTATTATTTACAAGACTTGATGTACTTACCAAAAAGCTAATTAACTAGTATAGTTATCATGCGAACAGATGATGTTAATAATTTGTTTAACATTATACTTTCACACTATGTGAAAGAACTAAATTTCTTTGTTGAGGAAAGAAATAAAAACATGTGAAAGCTTCAAATATTTGACACATAGATCCACATTTTCATATATTTCCTAGGTTATTTTTATTTGTCTTTTAAGATTATTATGTAGAAATAAAAAAATGAAATAATTTTTTATTTTAATAAAATAGTTGTAAAATTTATTTATTTTTAACCTTTTCTCTTTCTATTCCAAATTAAATACATAAGTAAATTAATTAAAAATTATAAGACAAGTGAAAGTATGATTGATAAAATAATAATAAATATGATGTTAATAACCCTTGCAAGCGAACAGATAAATGAAAACAAAAATTTTCCGAAAATTTGATTATTAAAAAAACGGAGGTACTACATTTTAATTAAAATATTTTTCTTTTTAATTAAATTTCTTTTATTTTCTATCTGTCCTACGAAGCGTTAAATTCGGGTTGGAAGAGCCGCCTTCGTTGACTCGAGAATGGACCAAGGACACCGAATCAAGCAAGATTGGACCACAAAAATTAAAAAGTAACTGCAGTTATTTTTTTTCTTTTTGTTTAGATTTACCTTAGACTATTTTTTTTTTCATTTACCACGGGGATTTCTTAATTTCTTGATTGAATGAGAGATTAATTTTATTTTTTATATATGATAAAATTAAATAAATTTTTTTGTTAAATAAATCGTTTTAATTAATGTAAACACGACATAACATATTTTTATATTATTGCATCAATTCTTTAATTTTTATAATCTTAAATAAATGTTTATAAGTTTTGGTTTATGTTGAGAAAATAATTTTGACTTAAAGTAAATTATTCTAATTTTCTTTTTTGAAGGTATAAATTATTCTAACTTTTATTCCTATCATTTTTCTTTATGTAATAAAAGCATCAAAATATAACTTTGGGTTAACTGCATTCGCAACCATGAAGCAAGAGAGACAGAATAACACCAAAAACTAATCTACACTTCTCGCTACCATCGCCGCTTTATTTTGGGCTTTAAAAGAATACTGTATTTATCTTGCAACACATGCACACACATTTAAATTCTTTAAAAATACAATTCACACACACGTGTACACATCATTTAATTAGACAAATATTTTATATAATTTTAATTTATATACATTTATCTTTTAAAAGATATTAGCTTTATAAATAATTAATTTGTGCACACACATGTGCGCACTGATCATATTTGATTATATTCATAATTATATATATATATATATATATATCAAAAGAATAATTCTACACAAAATTATGGCATACTAATTAGTAATCACGGTATTCCAATTTCCAAATCCCACCCTTCTTTATTAGTAATTTGTAACAATTAGGGCTTCATGATAAGCAAGCCTCAAAACTAGATTTACTAGGAAATTGGTGTCCCATCTCAGTTATTAAGCATCCAACTTACTTTGAATAAAAAGTTCCAAATTATATTGCTATATATACACATATAATATAGATAGTACTTTTTTTTTTTTACAACGACGCAACAATAAAAATCTAACCTAAAACTTCTTCCTCAACCTCCGGTTCACTACTAAGCGTACACATAATACAGTGTACCATAAAATAAAACTCTAAATAACAGGAAATAATTTCGCCGTTCCGGTTTGGTTCACGGCGAAATCCTTTTCCAAGAGCTTCATTGTTTGTGAGGATATCTTGAGGTACACTGGGGAGTCTATAGTCCTACTTACTATGGTTTCCAAATCAAAAGAAATTTGTTGTAGGATTCAGAAATTAGGTTAAATTTTGGTGATATTATTAGGGCAAGTTTACGTGGAGGAAGAAAACAAGATATATGTCTATAGGAAGAGAGAGAGGTGACCTGGTGGTGTTGTTTTCCTCGATCTCCTCTCTTCTTCCGATGGAGTTTACGTTCAACTTGGATAGGGGTTCTTGTTTGTTTAACTTGGATTGGAATCAATGTGTTTTAGATATTGGCATCAACTTGTTTTACCATGTAAACAATTCATTCCTTATTTTGGGTACAAGCTACATCTCATTGCATTCGCAGATTCATCCATGCAACCTGCTCCACTTATTTTTATCACTCATGTGTTTTTGTATGGGATTGTGATTTTCATGTTGGAGCTATAATAGTGTAAAAGTTAACCTTTTATTTATTAAAAATTATTTTTGGTATGATTTAAAATAATTATTAATTATAAAAGTTAATAAATTATTATATATAATAATTTATAATATTTTTTAAGATTGTCAATACATATATTCACTTAATAAATTTTCTACCCACGTGTATACAGTAAATTGTATAAAGAAAATTATTTAATAAATAATAAACTCTGATTTTAAATAATAACAGATTTATCCATGCATGTGTGAGTGATGAATGAATGGATAAATAACTAAATAGTTCGAGATCATCATGATAGACATATGTATATATAGTGATCTTGTACTATATATATAATAATTTATTCGAATAACATGCTTGAAGTCTCAACTTCTTGACAGTAATCTCTTACAACGATGATGCAATATGTGAGAACAATACAACAATAATACATAAACTTATATATATATATATATATATATATATATCAATTATTAGATTAAAATAAAATTTAAAATTAAAATACTTTAAATTTAAATTCAAATTTTATTTGACTATAAATATCTAAAAGGTTTACTAAACATAAAATCAAATATATTAATGATTTAATTTATGTCATTTATAAAAAAATTATTAATCTAAATTAAATCTTTAGGATATCTGATTTTTTATTAAATCTTTTAGACATTTTATAGGTAAATAAAATTTTAATTTTAATTTAAAATATTTTAATCTTAATTTTTCATTTTAATCAAATTGAGATTGACCATTCTCATTCTGACATAAGATGTTCTCTCTCATGTGATGCGAGTTCTAATTCTTCTTTGACATCATTCCCATGCTTTTTATTTTTGTCGTTGATTTAGTAGAAACTAGATTCTATTTGGTTTCTATAGTGTACCTTGGCAATTTCAGTGCTGTAGTCATACTTTACAAAACTAGTTTTCGTAAAATTGGTGACACAAAAAAATAGTAAACAACAAATCATTGAGGAAGAAATGAAGTGCGAGAACTTACATGGAAAAAACCATGGAGGACAAGGTGGAGCAGTGAAGGACAGAAAGTGAGAACATGAAACTTGGTGGGGGGTGCTGGTGTAAGTTTGGAGGGTATTTTAGGTATATGATTTTTTTTAAATTAAGGGTGTGAAGAGTAAAAAGGGGTTGCCATTAATATTTTTCCCTTAATTGCTTTAGTTAACCGTTTGATGCGATGTTCGGCGAGTTGAAAACTCCCAACCAATATGATAATTGATTCACATGACTAATTAATTGTATCATAAAAAATTGAATATTGGGTTGCACGTCCTGAGCCGATAGTAGTGCTCTTCCACGTTTGTCAACAATTCAAGCACAATGCTTGTTTATATATATATATATATATATATATATATATATATATATATATATATACATTTACTTCTTTCAGCCATAGCCTTGCGAATCGAGGGAGAGAAAGATAGATAGAGAGATGGGATTTCTAGGAGCTTTGATGCTCATTATTGCCTCAATGCTAGTGTGTTGTTCCTCAGCTTTGGATGAATCGGGAGTCATTTACGTGGGTGGAAAAGTGTTGTGCCAGGACTGCACCAAGGGCTGGAACGAATGGGTTAATGGTGGCAACCCTATGAAAGGTATCGTAGCATTGCCATTGTAATCTTTTCCTACATATCATGTTCAATTCACATTTACCTCAGCTTGTAACTAATATAGCTTGCACTACCAGGAGTTAAGGTGTCCCTAACATGCATGGACAAGAGAAGTAGGGTTGTGTATTACACAAGTGATACAACAGATGAGTTGGGGCAGTACGACTTGACTGTGAAAAAGTATGTCTATGGCAAAGAAATGGATACAAAAGGATGCTCAGTGAGGTTGGTGTCGTCTCCAGATAATGTTTGCAACATCCTCACTGACTTTGGTGGTGGAAAGTCTGGCGTCAAGCTCAACTACCCAACATCAGTGTATCGCAGTTTGATCAAATACGTGCTCAACCCTTTCTATTACACCCCTCCTATGTGCGAAAAGCCCGACACTGACGGCTATGATGATTCTGGACCTAAATATCCCCAAGGACAAGGAGGCTATTACTAAGTAATGGGGATGCTCTCACTTGTTTAAATATAAATGATTATTCTTGTTTCTCGTTAACTTTTGCAAGAATGTGTATGTAAACCTAAAATTTGATGACAGGAAAAAAAAAATCAAATTGTGCCCCACTGCTCCTTCGTACAAATACATGATGTCATGATGAAAACTTATTATCTACAATATTTCTCCACCAAATTGAACCTGTTTAACAATAGTTTTCTTTTTCCAAAAGAAAGTTCAACTTATGTATCTACTATTATATAACAACATAAATGCCGAGTCCAGCCAAAATGCTAACATAAAATGGGTTCTGAAAAACTTGTAGTTTCTGCTAAAGAAAAGAAAGTCGTTTATAAGATAAAAAAAAAGTCATTTTTTTTTCTACATTTTACAAAACAATAGTAAATCCTATATCGGCAATGATGATCTCAAAGCCGATCCCAAACCAGAAAAGTAAATGCAAGTTGCCTCATCCCAAGTGGGCATGACACCACTAGACAATGTCGCCACAATGAACAATCTCAGGCTGTACATATATGAACAACAATCTCATTGATAGTAGATGGTTCTATCCCAACGACTGCAACTTCTATATAATTGGTGGCAAATATCTTTGACCAATGATAACTATTGACGATAGTGAACCAAAAATAAAATACATAATTGCCAAAACCAGTTTTAATTTCTTAATATTTCGTGTTGTGCTTATACTGTTGATGTTTTAGCAGCAAGATGTACAAGAGTTTTCCTGTGGTAAGTAGTACGTAACTTCTTGTACTTTTGCAAAAAAGCAGCAAGGTCAATCTCTCTGTCAAGGAGATGCTGGTGCAAGTTTTCGGATTCCTCGTCAGTCTTATTCGCAGACTCTGCAAAAATATTGTATAGTTTATCATATTTATGACCTAGCCATGGTTTCAATAGTAGTAAAATTGTGATCACTAGAACTATTGCAGCAATTTATAATTTCAAGTCATACCTTGGATCCTTTGGAGAAGGGATGCTGGGGAATTCGATTTCAACATGTCTTCTTTCTGCTTCTCAAGCTCATTTAGTTTCTCCTTAGCAGCAGCTAACTCAGTTGTCCGAATTATTCTACACTGTTTCCATGGGAGGAAGAAGAAAAATTCAGTAGTCAGCAATGAATTGAAAAGAAAAAAGCTACTGATCATAGGATTGTACTCTTACTTGATTCCTAAGTTCCATGATACGAGGTTCCTTTTGAAGATTTTCCTCTGTAGCAAAGGCAAAAGATTGAGAAGCTCTACTACAATTTAATTATAGGCTGACCATTAAATAAAAATTAAATAACTCACCTGCAAGCTGTAAATTCTCCTTGCAAAGTTCATCTTTCAGCTGACAAGTCAATAAGACAAAAAAAAGTTATAATACAAGCAGATACAAACTAACATCGGCAATAAAAACAAAACCAACAGCAGAGAAAATTTGTATGCACCAGTAGGACAGCAACTAATTTTTTTCCAGTATACTTGGGTGGAACCGCTTGTGCAGCAGCGCACAGTTCATTAGTAGAAGATTACTCCATGTGTTTGCACATGTATATTGGCATGTAAGTATGTAGCATTGTCTATTTACTAGTCTATATTATATATAAGAGGAAGTGGCCAGCATTAGACCTCTTGCCATGTGGATTTTGACAGTGCCATTTGACAAGAGCGGAGAGCCAACACTTTTAATTGCATCATTAAGGGGTTGTTACTATACTACAACTTATTTGAATGAAGTGTGTTAAGAAGTTCCACCGTAGAGAGTATTTTAACAAATCCAAGTTGTAACCTGCACTACTCCAAGAAAACAAGTGGGAATATATTAGCACCATCCCACTTGTTTTTTTAGAACAATTAATAATTAGACCAGTTATAACTTTGGAGTAGTTTAACAAATACAGAGTTAGGAATGCATTCCTTACAATAAAAAAGGAGAGTATATCAAGTATTAACAAATCCCATAATGTCCGAAGTATGAAACAATTCACACTCTTAAAGACAATAAAGATCAAGGTGGAATACTACATGCAACTGAACTCCATCTCAGAACAGTATATATAGGAACAAAACAACTCTTAAGTGTTCATTGCACAAGCAGCAAAATGAAATCATTTTAAAGAAAATATGAAGAGCCACTGATATTGTATATCCACTTATTTAAATAGACTAAAAGAGGAATTTCCCTAGGATGGATGTGAAAACAGTCAGGACCAGGAACCTACTAGCTACCCTAAGGCCTTAGCACTACAGTGAAATCAATAATTTTTCATCTTATAATGGGGATGGAGGGTACTCTGTCAACTCCATAGAGAAGAATTTGAAATCGACTAACAAAATGCAGCAAACTCTGCAGTTCAACATAACATACCAGTTCCAAGGTAATAAACCACTAGAAATTAGAGTAAAGAAATGAAACTTACATTATTTTGAATCTTGACCTGATCAAGCGAATGCAAAAACTGTTGATACGCATCTTTGTCAGATAAAAGCTTCCGCAACTCATCAACACTGCAATTTATAAAGAGAAGAAAAAATAACTAAGATCAGCATATTTGGAAAATTTGAACAATTCACATTTCACAACAGCAGAGTAAGTAGAAAGTACTAATTGTACGACTAACATCACCCTTCCTAACTATTTTTCATTTACAAATCAGATACAACCAAAACCATGAAAAGCGAATAAACGATGAAAACTCAAACCTCTTGTCCTTCAAAACGCCAATAACTGCAGCAGCTTCGGAAGGTGGAACATGAGACGAAGGCCTCTGCGATAGTGAAGAAGAAGATGCAGTCGGTGTAACAGGCCTCGATGAAGTTGGTGAACTCACCACCGATGGCGGATACCACGACTGTGACTGCGAAGAACCATCCTGCGATTGTTGCTCTTGTGATCCCCTGCGCACAATCGGAAATTCATATATGCTATTAATCTCTACCAAATCTGAAATTCATATACGCTATTAATCACTATCTAATCGGAAATTCATATATGCTATTACCTGCTATTAAATCGGAAACTAGGTTTATTATTATTGTTGTTGTTCTACTGAAAGTTTGGTGTTATGTGATCAAACACGCAATAGCAATTAAATTGGTTCAAAAGATTAAAATGAAACATAACGGAATAAAACTTCCGCCCTATTGTTCGGATCCAAACAATCCAAGCACAAAGAGACGAATATAAAATTTAATTTAAATTAATTGACGTTCTAGGAGCGTAGCGAATAATTACCAGAATCTGAACATTGCTAACTGGTTCCGAATTTTTGATTCAGCAACGATGAAACCCTCGAGATTTCAGAGACGGGAGCGAGATGTAAACTTAGGAAAGTGGGAACAAAAGTTGGTTGCTTCTTAGAAGTTGGAAAATGGCTTTATTTTTTAATTTTTTAGGGAAAAAAACCATTTTGGGGCTGGGCCTGACTGTTGCCTGGGCCCACGTTCCAGTTTGATCCAATAAGGATTCGCTGGCCTGGCCCATTCATCTTTGCAAAGCCAGTTTGAATCTTCAAATGTATAAACATTTCTGGTTAGCACTTAAAATAATTTAAAATTAATTTTAACAAATTCAATTTTTATTGAAGTACTAGTATAATCCTATATTATAAAGAGTACATAATTTAATCAAACACTTTTTAGTTTATTAACGTTATAATTAGTCTCTATCTTTTTTCCGTCTATTTTATAGGTACATTTCACACGTTACTGGTATAACTAAAAATAAATAAATAAATTCACTCAATTATCTCAAATTATCCTCCATTATTGGTATATTTCGTTTTCTTATTTTTTTTTATCTCTATTTCTAAATTAAATTTTCATAATTATTTTAAAGAAATTGTCTATCATTAAAGATAATCTTATATCATAATTTAAATTATATAAAATAAACATGAAATATAATTTATATATTTAAAAATATTTATTTTTATGAATTTTAATTATTTTAAAATTTATTTTAATTCTCACATACTTTCAGTTTTTTTTTTTTATTTTCACTCACACTATTTTTCATTTCTTCATACCAAATAGATCGTGTGATAGAAATGGGAAATGTGAATAAACTAAAAAATTAAAGGTATTTGATTGAATAAAAACATTAAAGGAATAAAGAAAGAGATAGAAATATGAATGAAAGTTAATAGGTAAAAGTAGAATGAAAAAATACTACTAAGCCTCACCTTATTTTCACTTTACTTTTATTTTTATGGTACCATTTTTTAAAACATTTTTATGATACAAATAACTGATATTATTTTTATCATTCCTATTTTTTACTTTCTTGACCCTATTTCCATCCAACCGAATACTGCGCAAATAATGTTAAATTGGTAAATTCATGGGAAGTACAAATTAATAATTTAGATCAATCTTTCCTGACATGACATTTTGTCTACAGTCTATATGAAGGTATGCAAATTATATAATTAACCGTACAGTGTCTGAAAACAATGTTTTAACTTCCGATTCCGTGGCTTGGTATCGTTTTTATTTTATAAAAAAAATACTGTAATAAATAAAGAATTTAATCAAAATGCTTATTTTTCTCATTATTCACTAAGAGAAATCAGATTCTCCATATTTTATTTACTTCTTATTTGTGTATAAATTTTTAAAATTATGTTTTTAATATCTCAAATTAAGGAGTCTGATTTTCATAGTCCTTCAAATAAAAATTTATATTTTTTAATTATCGAATTCAAAGTTTTTTTTTTTAAGTCATGCATACTAGTAATTGAGGGACTAAAAAATAACTCTCCCGAGTCCTGGCTAGTCAATCATTGAATTAATTTTTGATGTTATTTTTATGATTTTTTTTTTGTTTAACTATAAGTTGTGTTTTAAATTTTTTATGTATGTAAATTTAATGAGATAAATTTAATATCTTGAATTAGTTAAAAGATGTATCATTGCTTCTAGAGAAACATTTAAACTCATTTTAAAAACATAATAAACTAAATTTAATATTTTATAAGTTAAAAGACAAAAATTAATATATTAAAATATAAAAAACTAAAAATATATTTTAGCGTTTTAAGTAATACTACATACTAATATTAGTATGTCATTGCATAAAAAATATACTTTAATAACATAAGAGAACACACGCTGACATACAAACACACATAGTATATTAAATACAAAAAGAAATATATTAAAGTAATTTTTAATAATTATAAAATTAACTAAAACATTACTCCAACTTGATAGTAAGCTAACATTAGATTCTTTCCGATACCATGGCTGTGGCCTGTGGGAGCCACCAATCTGTGATGGTGGATGAAAAAATAAATGATAGTATAATAAAGCTAGGGTAGGTAAATAATGGTATTTGTTGAGGCCGTACATAGCCGACCTTGGAGAGTTGTATTGTGGCAATGTAGAGACGCAAAGAACATCTCCAAACATCCAACGGTTGTGGCCTTCCCTCGCTCACCACCTTTAATCTCATCCGTCCAATCCCCTATTTCTTTATTCCCCTTTGTCCTTGTACTCTTTAGAGTTGTTGTGTAGTTGAATTTTAAGTTGAAGGTCGTTTATTATTCTCCTTTGCTCTTTCTCTCCCTCTCCATTTTCATCTGCAGCACTTTGCTTCATCTCTCAATTCGCAATTATCTTTTCAACAACTGAATCCCATCACCATTCTTCACTCACCCATTGAACCACATTATTATTATTATTATTATTATTATTATTATTAATTTATATCATCCACTTGTACCGACAATGGTATAGATTTATTTATAACTCTGTAATATTTATTTTCATGTATCTATCTATGCGTGTGTGCTGGTCTCAGATTTTTTCTTTATGTCCCTAGATTGATGTTTTATAAAATGTCCAGTTTTCCAACATTGGGATTTCAGCATGACACAGTTGTTCTGATACCTCCTTGGCTTGAACAACTTCTTCACACACCCTTCTTCAACGTGTGTCGGATTCACGCAGACGCAGCTAGAAGCGAATGTAACATGTTTTGCATAGATTGCAATGGGGAAGCCTTTTGCTTTTATTTCCGTTCTTCAAGACACAAAGATCATCAAGTCATTCAAGTGGGTGGAGTACCGTTACTAATGAACACTGCTTGCATATTCATCTATCAGCATTTAATTTTCCATTTCTCATTTATATTTTTTTTTTTGGATTTATATCTATATTCTATCCTATAATATAATATAATGCAGTTGATAACTGGCTGATTTTACAATGTTTGTGAGAATAATATAATGTATTGGTCTTTTTTCTTTTTCTTCTTCTTTACATTATTTTCCTTATCTAATTTGTGAGGTTGTTATTGATGATTAATTAGATAAGACGATCTTCCTATCACGATGTAGTGAGGGTCTCAGAAATCCAGCAAATGTTGGACGTAAGTGGAGTGCAGACATATGTAATCAACAGTGCTCGAGTTTTGTTCCTGAATGTGAGGCGTCAGCCAAAATCTGGAAAAGGAGTAGCTCACATCTGTGAGATTTGTGGAAGGAGTCTCTTGGACCCAGTTAGGTTTTGTTCTTTGGGATGTAAGGTGAAATATTATTTTTAACGTCATCTGTTTAAAAAAAAATTATTGTTCATTTCATTATCAGCAGCACATCTTTCACAACTCAATCATCCTCATCATATGGGTATAACACCCACCACCCATACATCATCACCTACATTTGAAAGCCCATCGCCATCATTCACCATCATAATTATATTCCCTCTACTTTTGAATATTCATCATGTCTGTATAACAATATCACGTTGACATTTTAATTAAATTTTAATAGTCATAATGCCTTTAAAAAAATTAATTTAATAGTCATAATCATACTAATAGTTAAAAGCATGAGTTTTGTATTTATTTTAGTTTTAATTATCAGGCAATATTGTTGGGAACATGGCGTGACATATAATTAAAGTGACCATTTTAATTAACTATTGGTTTAATTTGATGGTATTAATAATACTTTTATTGGTATAGCTTGAAGGAATAAAGAAAAATGGGAATGCAAGCTTTGCTTTGGATGGTAGGAATGAAGAATTGACAATGGATACTTCAAGAGGATCAGTCTCGTCAAGACAGCAAGAAGAAGGATTGCGTGAAGGTTCAACACAAGATATGTATTCATCCAAGCCTTCTCCACCTGCTTCAAATGCAAGAAGAAGAAAAGGCATTCCTCATAGGGCACCTTTTGGCTCCTAATTAATCCCAATGGTTATTCCTTCTACATACCCTCCAAGTTGATACATATTCAATATTCAATATCGTATACATTTTTTTTTTACTTGTAATATACAACCTCCCCAGTGGGAAGCCTCGTGATTATAAATTTTTTCAACAAAAATAATGAAAAGGAATAGGAGCCTTTGGAGGGGGTTTGTCCAAGGTCCGTGATGTGGAAAAAGAAAGGGTATATAGGAAAGTTCCCTCTTTTCGGGTCTTGGTCCCAAAAAACGAATTCCCCCTTGTGAAGATTCAATAATGCATATTTGTTTAATGTTTAATTGTTGTGGGTGTATAAGTAATTAAGGAATAAAAAGGCAAGTATCTGTGGAGTCAGTTTTATAGTTTTCAGTGGCCCACCATCCACATGGACCGTTTACATAAAGATAACCATAACTTTTTATATCTTTTGTATTTTTATTTATTTAACTTTATTAATTCGTGTGCATGTAAAGTAACAGGGACAAATCAACTTTCTATTTATCATTGCCAATTTCGGAGAGCTCAATGAAATAATCACATTTTCTATCCTTTTGCCCCTTTAAGCTCCTAAAAAGTAAAAATACTGCTTTTCTTCTCTATATTCGCCCGCTAATTTCTTTGGTTCTTTCACTGATTTTCTTTTTTTCCCTAGGGAATTCAAGGGAACAGTGTAACCGTAACAAATGTGAATGATTAGTTGTGCTTATGCTTTATTATTGAGTAGCGACTTTTTCTCTGCTTATTAAACTAATGAGACAAGGCACTTAGGTAGGAGCGCTGGAATTTTGGAGCCTCAATAAAAACAAAACTCAGAGATCGATATACCTTTATCCTAAATTAATAAACCTACACAAATAAATCAATAATTGAATTTAGGCATAACATTATCATACTTCAAAACAAGCATATGCATCGATCCTGTTGGGGTCGGTCGAATCCAGTAAGATAACTAGGTTGTTGTATTTCATAATTAGTCATAAGTTTTAGCCTTTCAGTTCTTATTTAACTTCTTAGGGAGAAATTTGTATGTAACCTTAGAAAAAAATTAAGAAACATTATTTCTCATGAGTGCTTTGATTTTTTTTTATACCTATTAGAGATGTTTACACAGATTGATTTGAATTGGATTTAAGCAAAAAAAAAAAAAATCACTCAATCCAATTGTTAAAAAAATCTGATTTGATTCAATAAAAAGAATGCAGTTTGGATTAGGATTAATTGGATGATTCACATTTTTATTTTTTAATTTCAACTACTAGATATGTTTAGATCTAAATATTAAATTATATATATTTGATATATATGCATTGCACACATGCATACATGTAAGAAATGACTAATTTTCAAATTAAACACATACTCTTTAATCTTAACTATCAACAAGTACAAGTTTAAAAATGAAAATTTAGTAACAAATAGGAGAGGGTTTTAATTTTATAGTAAAAAAATAAAATTTTATCATGCGACATGCATGCATATATAATTCCAATAAAAATACCCTGTTCAATGTTCATTACCTTTTAGTTATCACTTTAAAACGTCGTCCATTGTAATTTGTATACCTGCATCTGCATGTGTCTTCAAGAACATATATAAATCTAACAACTTACATATGCCATGCATCATTCCTCCAAAGCAAGGGCTGATAATGATGAGAGTAAGAAAGCAATAAACGGCGCAATAAATGTTTCAGAAAAACTGGTCACCAAAAAGATCGATGTGCATGTGAATGTGTCATAAACTACTCCATGATTATGGTGTTCCTTCATAATTATAATAACTCTGAAAGATGGTAAGTATACTATTGAAGATCAATATGATGAAAGGTTATATTAAATTTTAATCTGTATTATTTACGAGAAATATGTGCTTGAACTTATTTGTTCAATCGAAGAGAAGAAGAACCATCTACACTAGCTAATTAGACTGGTCATTAGTCATGGTACATTCAATTTGGAAGAATCGCATTGTATCTACCACTTGCAGTAGTACTGTTCCGAAACTGCGAGAAGGATCTCATCAACACTGAAGATATGTGATCAAGGTGCCTACTACGCGATCTTGATCTATAGTTATAGTACTGACTCGTCATGACCCCTTTGTTAGAAGAATTAGGTGAAAGCCTCTCCTAGTTGATCTCTTTGTAGGGTAATGGCAATATACGAAGATGTCGAATCCAAAGACAAGGACCTTTTCAAACCCATCATCACCAAACCTCGTGGTTTTCTCCGCATGTGCGACGAGAGAGAGTTCGTTGAAGCAACATGGGGTGTGGCTGATGAAATTTGGGATGTAACCACTCACATCATCATCATTCATCAATGTATGATGATGATCACATGGAACATCCGCATGCGCATGACCTTTGTTCGTTTCCCACATTTTCTATCGGTAACGCTAACTCACAATCACAAGTGATTGTTGAGCGGCAATAGGGGCAATTGGCATGATCCATGAACCATGCATCGATGCATGGTCTATGGAAAGCATGGTTACAAGAAGTCAATAATCTCACCACATCCCCATCCTCCCATTGCCCCAAACAAATGGAGCATTCATTTTGGTCCAAATGAATGGCATCACTTGTTGTTTGTGTTGAGATTGAGAAAACCGGGATTTTGTTAGGGATGTCCTCTTGCACCCCCTCGTTGTACTTGATGCAGCTTCTTCTTGTGTTGTTGTCGTTGTTCCTTCTTTGCGTTGTCTGAGGCCTAACGAAATACCTCAATAGGATGCAATGGTACACTGCTATTGCTAGAATGGAGCAAAATAGGCCAGCTGCGGAGATAACAAGAGGGGTGACATGGGAGCTCATTTCGGATTTGGCGTCCATGCCTAGCTCCTCGATCATAGCGGGTTTTAACTTTTAACCTTTAGCAATTTGTCGCAGGACAATGTGTTGTTGTTGTCATCGTCGTCTTTGCCATTTGATGCTCCATGTCGAATTGGTTGAGGTTGTGGTTAGATAAGAAAGAAATGTTTGCATCATGTGCTGGGGTTTTGGTTTAGGTTTCTTAAGCTTTGAATGGTTGTTTCACTAAAGATGGGTTCTATTGGGTTGACTTTTTAATCAAAGTGGAATGTGCTCGGTACACATACTATATTAGTCTACACTGTTGAACATACTCTAGCGGACATTGTTAGTGATGTATTTTGACAAGTGTAATTGTGTTATTATATATGATGAAGAGAAAAAGGGTTTTGGAACACCTCTACTTCAATGAGATAATTAATTAAGAATCGAAACATATAAAGAATTGAGATTAATTCTGTGCCCATTTTCTTATCGGTGTCCATCAATACCTACTTTTGTTTTTTTTATTAAATTTTAAACAGTTGTTATATAATTAGTCCTTGGTAAATGCTTAGCCCCAACTGCCACAAACACTAAGTATCAAAGGGATTAACTTTTTACGTCAGACATTTTTCCAATACACTCAACATGTACAGTGTAATACTGATTTTACTCTTCTCATAATTCGTAAATTTCGTACGGACATACATCATTTAGTTTCTTATAAATTAACGATCCGTATAAGTTATACGGATTGACAATCCATATATCTCATACGGATTGTCAATCAGTAAGAAGGTAAAGTTGAAAATAAAAAAAAATATGTTTAGTGTATTAAAAATATGCTAGATGTAAGAAGTATAACTTGGTATCAAAATTCAAAATTCAGTTTGAGCTATTTGGGTTGGGCCGATCTTATCAATATTTCAGTGCAAGAAAATGGATCTTTCTTCCTGCACACCATCAATCTCATCCTACACCACTGTTAATTTTAGAGCATAGTAAAACTCAAAAATAATTTTTTCCTCTTCTTTCTGATTTGAACTGGTGGCAGTAGCGTGCATCTATTGGCGGTAGGAAAGTTCACATTGCGGTTTGGTTTGACTTTTGAAACAAAATTCATGTGAACCACACTTAAAAATTATACACAGTTTGATTTGAATATAATATTAAATCTGAACCAATAATTTGCAATTTGATTTGCATAAAATTTTTATCTTTCATATCATTTTTTTTTTTATATTTCAGTGACATAATAGAGAATGTATATACAAAACATGAATAAAAAACAACAGGAAGCATTGCCATTTATACAAGTGGTAAAGAATAAACCACTGAAAATTATTCCTTGTCCTGGATATTTGAATCAAATAATAATATAATTTTTCTACATTGTTGTTTTCATTAAAATAAATAAACAAGTACATAGATGAATTTTCATTTATCAATATCATAGCAAATTACAGTACACTGATTGAGCAACGTTTAGAGAATTACCAAATATATTATATTAAGCTGCAATCATCTTTAGATATTAAAAATCTGTTTTAACTTTCTTTTTGAATAAAAGTTCTGTTTTATGCTCACTCAAACTAGCAAAATCTTTATTTTTCCCACAGATAATTTCATAGATTTAGTTCTTAATTTGTTTTTGCACATGCCATAAGAAACAACCACAAAAGCTTTCACCCAATCACAAAAGCAATTGAAAGTATTATAATAGAAATAAATTGATTTAGTTCGATTTTTCAAATACCAATTGCAAATTGAACCGAACCATGCAATTTACTCAAAAATCAATCCAAATAAAACCAATATATATATTGGTTCGGTTGAATTCAAATGTTATGATTGTTTATCTTAATTTTATGGGTTTCACAATTTCACAAATATTTAAGCATTTTCCACAAAATTCACTTCAATATTAAGGTTGTAAAGTGTTTAACTTAATTTTGTGGATCCTATTTATGATATAATTAACATGTTTGTATAAGTAATTTTATGTTATTTGCTCTAATGAAAAAAAAATATTTAAAATTAGGAATGCTCTAAAAATGGTTAACATGAGTCTTAAGTTAGTAAGAGAGTGAAAAAAAAAACTTAAATAATCATGTGGTGAATATCTGTCATTTTTTGTTGTGGTTGTTGTGTATAATAATAGCAATAAGAATCAAAGTCCTCATACATTCACATCAACTCCTACCACTAGGCTGATCCGAGTGAATTAATTCCTTTAAACATTAACTTTATAGTATTAATAATATTAATAAGATTTATTGAAGAGTTAGGACTTAGGATCGATCTCATTCCGTGATAATATCACTTGAGAGGATTTGTTTATGTTTACGTTGTGAAAAAAAAATATTATTCATCACCATGTCTTAATACAATTAAATACTTAAATTTCCATTCTACTTTTTTTATATTATAAAAATTGCAATAAATATTTTTTTGTCATTTTGCTTTATTTTTATCTATATAATAAATAGAAATATTTTAAATAGTAAATAATAAAAAGTGTTTGCTACCACTATAATGAATTTATTATCACTTTATTCAATTTGTAAAATATAACTAAATTATTAATTTGATTAAAAAATATATTTTAAATATAATTTACTTAAATATGAATGTTTTAAAAAGGAAATATACAAAAGAAATGACAACAAACACTTCTATAAATATAAATATCAAACTTTTCACATTATAATTTTTTTGTGTGTGAACAACTAAGGTATCTCTCGATTCAAAATCAATGATTAATTCCTCGGTCTAAAGCCCAGAAGTAACCATATTTTGAAGCACTGATGATTAGCGAAAACCAGTGGTTAGTGAGATGTGCGAAATGGGGGTGATAGGACATAAAATATTATGAAGCACTGTTTGTTGTTCACGATACATAAGTAAGACAAGGCGCGACAAGTTAGGCTAAATCCCATCCAATGAATTGAGGAGATAGGACAAACTTGAAGTTTTTCAATCAATAAGACAAATGGGGATGGATATGCCTCTGGTAAAAAAAATTAAATTATAAAGTTGAGTGAAGAGAAAAATAGATATACTGTAAAAAATTTAGAATTCAATTGAAATACATTGTAAGTGTAATTTAAAGATGAGTTGTTATATATATATATAAAGTATTTTTAATTAATTAATTGATAGTATAAATTTCTTTGTAGTAAATTTAAATTAAGCTAACAAATTTATACAATAAACTTACATCACAATTTATTAACTTCCATTCTAATGTCTTTATTAACTCTCAAACTTATGTTTAATTTTCTTTACATCACTATAAAATGATAAGACTTGTCTTAAAGGTCATTATGCAGGAAACACACCTTGCTTGATTAACTACTTTTTCTAATTAATGCGTGTCTTTTTATGTTTAATTTTCTTAACATCACTTTCCATCACTTTAAAAGGCCATTGCAGGAAACATGATAAGAGCTTGACCAGACTAAAAACTTGGAATTTTCCCCCATTCGTTTATTGGTGGGGGCAGCAAATAATACTTTTGCCCTAAACCGTTAACATGCTTAGCTTGGCTTTATAGCTCTGTCTCTCGTGATCTGTCTATTATATAAACTTTATTACAAGTATATATATATATATATATATATATATATATATATATATATATATATAAGGTCACTCTAACTATTGTACCTTGCCTATATATTATAATATATAAACATCTGATTATAGATCCATTCGTAGGGTTTCAATTAATTAGCTCAAATCTCTACCTGCAGGTTGCATTATACACTAATTAATTATTAACATCACCTAACTGATAAAATTAATTATTTGACTAACTAGTTTTATATTGAGTGCTAAGTGTTTAGTATATAGAAGATTCACGCATACTCACCTAATAAATTATTGTTAGTTTAATTAAATAATCTACTATACATATAATTTTTTAGATGAGTTGTTTATCATAATTTTATAGGATCTTACAATTTCATATAAATTTAAATATTTTTCATGAAATTTATTCAAATAATTAATATTGCTGAATGGAGTGATTAACTTAATTTTATAGATTTTATAATACTTGGAAAATATTTTATTTATAATATAAATTTGATAAACAATAATTATTTTTATAAGTATAACGTCATGACATATGCTCTAATAAAAAAAATTAAACAACTTTGTTTAAAATATAAACATTTTCAGGGGATGCTCTTACCGCATATAAACACAACTGCATAAGTTCCAAAAACTTAGAGGTCAACAGCTGTAATGCATGAATAAGCTTTATTAATTATAATTTCAGCATGGGAGAGGTGAGAAACTAGCTATAGTGTAGACTTTGTTAGTAAGTTATGTATATTAAATTAATCAGCAACTGATGCATCGTCGCTTTAAATAAGAAAATAATTGTTTGAAATAAATGTTTGTATTATTATTTTTTATAAAACAATACTCTATATTAACTATTAATTAACTTAATTTACATAGCTTATATACATAAAATCAATGTGTTCCGTATATTTATAAGTAGTAATTCTGTACCTCTAACTTACATGCATAAATTTATAATTTACTTTTGATGTGTATCTTACATATTTATTTAATTAGTTTTGTGATAATATATATATATATAGATATTTTCATTTCATATACAGCTGTTTATATTGGAATATACACTAATTAAAAATTTGCTAGAAAAAGATTTTTTCAAGCTAAATTAAATCATGCAATGTAACAAAAAAAATATAAGATTTGTAATATAACAAAAAAATACATCATGCAAAATATTTCAGTAAGTTTATTTTATCATAATATATAATTGCATATTATATCAATAAAATTTTAATGTCAGACATTAGAAACCGAAATTCTTTTTGCTGAAAATGTTCGATTGCATGTATCAACTGTTGGAAATTTTTCATTCCTTTTTTCCCCGTTTGTTTTCTATTTTTCTGTTGCAATGTATATCGGAAGTGAATTTGTGCACATGCTTCATTTTCTTCCCACATTCAAATCTTATCTTCCAATAAGTTCCAGACAAACAACAATCCACATTCTAATCCACATATTTCATTTTTAACATGAGTTATGTGATACACAAAATTCTATAAATAAAACTCTTTTTTTTTAAAAAAAAAAGAATACCATCAAATTTAAATGATATCTAAAAAGCTAAAATGAAAATTTAAGAAGATCAATACGGAAATGTGTTATTCATAGTTATTAACATGTTTATGTTTAAATCAATATATTTTAATTTTACATCGACTAGTCAACTCTCACTGCTAAAGTCTACACCATATATAATTAGCGTCCCCTTAGATCACACTTGACAACTTCATCAAGTGACACAATGTATGGGAAGGATGTGATTCAATTTTCAGCAATTCCTTAAAATTATTAAATGGGGACAAAGCCCACTTGCAGAGTTGCAGGTGTCTGATCATGAAATGCCAAACAGGACATAGATCTGCCGTGAAGTGGACTCAATAGTCTTCATTACATGGTTAGTTATTATGGTTGATTTTTGCGCTTTAATTGGCCTATAGAAAAGAAAATTAAATCAATTTTTTTCGTGAGAAAGAATTCGATGCTGAAAATTGAATATTGATATTTATACACTTATGTTTTGTTGCATACGGGATGTTTTCTAAATCTAGTTTTTCTTTTTAGTTCAGATTAAGAAAATGTAATAATGACGTAGAGTAATTATTATCATTATAGAAATTTACAAAAAATATTATAATGTAAGAAACTGGTTAAAATATTTTTAATCATCAAATCAAAATATTTTTATAATATATATATATATATATAACTGTGATCAATTTAGAAAATTCTTATAATAATATACTTAAATGATAAAAATGAAATCTTTTTGATTTTCTGATAATAAAATGTTGAAGGTAAAAATCTTGTTTGAATGAGGACAAAACTTAATGCAACTTGCGAAAATGTAATCCAAAACATGACATAGATTTGTCAGGACTAGACCCTACAGATGTTAAAAAGTCAATTTAATATAAGAAATCTGATTAATCTATTTTATATTGATAGGTTGATTAATTTTAGTTTTATTTCCATGCATGTATATATGCGTTTAGACATATCTAAGAAGTTGTTCTTTTCTCTTTTTTAAGCCTCAATAGTTAATATAGATGCTGATTAATTTGAATCAAGTAAATTATATAATTGGTGTAAAATTTTGTAATTTTTTTTCATCCTAAAATCTCGATCGAATCCAAAACTTGAAAAATTAAATTCTTTACCAGATGCACTATAATAGGTATTATTGATAAGTTTTTAAAAATATATAGCAATATAAGTTTTAATTTTTAAGAACTTCTGTAAATCGTAAAACTATATTGAAAAACTGTGATGGTGAGTGTGGGTGGACTCTCGGGTTAGCTACAGGGGCATATGTCATGTTGTTAGTTGAATGTATATTCACGGGGTTAGTTCTAAAATATATTATAGGGATCTTTTTTATGGTTACCTTTTGGAAGTTGAAGGTTAATTATCTAGTACTATTTTAGTCATGTGTTGATTGAAATACAATATAACCTTTGTGGAAACTCTTTTTGTACTTGGTACTTCTGGTACTCTCACTTATATATAATATATTATTTTGCTGATAAAAAAATATTGAAAAACTATGAAAATCAATTATTTTTGAGAAATAATTAGTTCATTCTCAAACATTCAAATGTGAATTCCTCAATTAGAAATGGCCATTTCTAATCCACTTTTGTGTTTTCGTTGGTGGAGATAATTTCTAATTTCTCTGCTTGGTGTGCACGATGTAGCTAAGAAAAGAGAGAGAATCTGCATCCTAACATCTCAAACCTATTTTTATCAAATTTTAATAATTAATTATGATTATTAATTAATTATCGGCGAAACAACTAAGGGATCTCTAGGAACCCCTACTAGAGAACACTCAGTACTCTCTGCGAACCCTCCTCCTAAATTACACAGTATTCAAACTCAATTATTTTGAGTGAGTTTGTTCAAATAATGGGTCTATTATCCCCTCGTCAATTCTTCCTCCATCGAAATACACAGCAGGCAACTTTGAAACTAGAAAATACTAAATCTCCACGTATATTTATGTATTTATTTCTCTTCCAAATTACTACATGATAGTATCATAATCTATAATTTTAAAATGAGAGTATCCACGTTTGTTAGCCAACTAATTACATATTTAATTTTTTTTGGTCATTGCTTGCATAGTCTAATTAGAAAATATAAGTTCTTTTTTTTTGACAAATATAAGTTCTATTTTTTTTAATAAGATATAGGGCAATAAATTAGTTTCTTGAATTTAATTTAACCTTGCTGTAAACGGAAAACGAATTTAAAAATGAAAAATTTACTGTACAATCATACCCTAACCCTGCCGAGTGAGATGAGAGGTTAATTAACTTTAGTAGTGGTCTCTTTTTTTATTCCAAATGATAGATCACAAAGGTTATTCACTCCGTAAAATAATTAATGATATATATATATATATCATTAATTATTTTACGGAGTGAATAACCTTTGTGATCTATCATTTGGAATAAAAAAAGAGACCACTACTAAAGTTAATTAACCTCTCATATATATATATATATAGGGGCGGATCCAGGAAATTGATGAAGGGTGGACACTCATGGTATGTGCTAGTCGTGACGGAAGTTAGTCTGCGATGATGCCGGCGAAGCAGTTGCATGAGTGTCTCTTTTCTTCCGTCAATGAAGAACGCGCGAAACACGCTTCCGAAGACACCGTAGCCATGACATGGTTGGCGTTGAGCTCCTCCTGCGGCGCTCCATATATTAAAAAAATGTATTTATTACACAACAAAACATAATTATTATAATATTAAGCTATAACCAATTAAAAGCATTTAATAAACAAAATTAATATATTACAAAAAAACTAGTTAATATTTTTCAAATAATTAATAAAATGCTAACAAGTGTCAAGAAATTAAACTTGAAATTTTTGTAATGAAATATAATATTTAATTTTGTCAAATAGTTTATCCTATTTTTAATTAATTCATTATTTATTAATCAGCATCCTTTAAATATTTGTCAAGACCATCTTAAAAATATATATTTTTTCTTTAAGGCTACAAATATTTTTTTTACAAGACATGATCCTACATCAACCAAATAAAATCATTGTGTTACAACACTCCTCTATAGA
>PYAF01005205.1:730826-745207 GCA_007407185.1 Glycine tomentella
TATTAATCAGCATCCTTTAAATATTTGTCAAGACCATCTTAAAAATATATATTTTTTCTTTAAGGCTACAAATATTTTTTTTACAAGACATGATCCTACATCAACCAAATAAAATCATTGTGTTACAACACTCCTCTATAGAAAAGTACTTAAATTAAAGTAGCTAAAATTGTGAGTGAAAAGAAAAAGAAAAAAAAAAAAGGAAAACAAATGGAGTTAATATACCTTGTAGTAAGTGGTTCCATCGGGTTCAACTGTTCATCCAGCTTCATTACAAAGAGTTTTGAGGACTTCATTGTTGTAGCAGTGTTTGGGGAGTTTGAAGTTCCCATACATCCTCATCCTTAGACCCGCAAAGATATTTGCTGTTATGGCTCTTCTCCTTCTCTCTCCCCTCTTGTTGTTCTCTGTCTCTCTTTCCACGTGGGTCCGCACCACACAGACCTCCCTTCAAACCCTTCTCATGTAGGACATTGGACTTCAAAATTTAAGGGGGGGCACTTGCCCCCCTTCTCTTCAACCTGGGTCCACCCATATATATATATATATATATATATATATATATATATATATATATATATATATATATTAGCTAGTACACGATTGACTAGCTAGCCAGAAGTGAAGTGAATGAAATGTGTATAAGATAGTAGTATCTTAAGAGAAAAAACTAAAACTAAAAATGGATATTATTGTACTTAATTTGTCTTCCGTTTCTTTCATCTATATTTTTTTAAAAATTTATTCTTTATTAGTTCACTACATCATTTTTTTTACATTAATTAGTTTCTTTTTCTTCTTTTATTTTCTCCCTTCATCTTTTCTTTCTTTCACTCATACAGCTCATTTTTAGGGCGTTCATGTAGCGTTTTTCAATGGAAATAATTAAGGAAAAAACTAGGAAAAAAGAATATATACATATAGAATGCAAAAGGCTGAATAAATCCGTAAGCACGACGACAGACAATTTATACGTAGCATAAGTAGTTTCAAATAGATTCCAAATAATAGAGGACAAGTAATGTAGCAACAATAGGTTGTGTTTTGTAACAAACAATTGGTGAATTGCAATTCATTTGGCGGTGCTATTTCCATTAATGTGTGAGCGATAATATATGTTTCAAGAGAACAACTTTTATATTCAACTAATTAATCATCAAACGATAACTTTGTGAATATTCATCTATCAAATCAGAGGACATTTATTATAATTCAAAACAGCCAAACACAGTAGTTTTACATGTTATCCATTACTAACTAATAATAGCATGTTTATTTTGTTTTCTTTCAAAATCACGTTTGAACTGTAATAAGCACGAACGTTTGGGTAACTTTTTTAATTTCAAATTAATTCATTATACAAAGTAATAAACACGACTCTTTATAATTTTTTCAATAAGTAGAATTGATTCTAATTATAAGATTTATAGTTTTATTAAAACTAGTTTTTAAATAATCTTATAAATATTATTTCAAAACAGAAATTAATTTTAAATATTATTTACTTAAAAAAAAACAGCATCAATAAATTCAAATATTTAAACCGAGCAAGCCTTAAGTAAAAATATGCTCCAAACTAATGTTACCAAATGCGTAAGTTAACATTTTTTAAAAATTAAATTGCATTAATCACTATTGAGATTTTTGAAATTACACAAACACTCTTTATTTTCTTTTTAATGATTGTAAAAACCTTCCTTGTAGAAATTATTATTATAATATATAAGGATGTGTCAGTATAATATTTTTAATCATTAAAGGTGCTAGTTTAACAATAAGAGAGTGTCACCATAATATTTTCAAATTAACATAAAGAGAGTTATTGTAATTTGATAAAATCTCCAGAAGTATTAGGGTAATTTATTCTTTTTTTAAATGTTATTAGTTATTTGTTAGAAGTTTTATTAAAACTTTTTAGGCACAAATAATAATTTTTGGTCTCTATAAAGTATCTTATTTTCCATCCTTTCAGTTCTTGTATTTTTTTTTGTTTCTTTTATTCTCATTATTAAGTAATAGTGTTAACAGATGACATAATAATAATTGATATCCTAATGACTTATCACATTATGAATGATCTAATGTTATAGTCACATATAACTTTTTTTTATATATAAATTGTGTTTTTAATCTTTAATAAATTAGTTTGAGGTCATAAATTGTGCTCAAAATACATCAGTGATTAAAATGATATAACAATACTAAAGATATGTTGGATCGAGGGAGAAAGGGGAAGTGAGACGAAAGAAAGTAAGAAAGAGAAGGGAAAGGAAAAAAAATAATTAGAGAGTAAAATGATTTTGTATGCTATTTGATAAGAAATAAAAGAAAAACTCATTAAGTACGTGGATGAATTAATATATGATTGTTTTAATTTATTCACATGTTTGAGTCGTATATAACTATATTAAATATTTGAAATAAAAATTTTGTTGTCCACATTAATTCTACCAAATAACATTATCTTTTCTAATGAAGAATACATGTGATTTAAAACAAAAAATAAATAAAAGAAAAATGTTAAATATATATGTAAAATAATATAAATATGACTAATAAAAAAGTATAATATATAAAGATAATTTCAGTTCTTTAATTATATAAGTTGTTTTTCCTGTTAATTTGAAAATGATTAAAAATATGAGTGACTATTACAATTTTTTCCCCTCTTTTTCTTCTTCTAAGTGATATACCAAATTATGAAAGAAAAACAAATTAACATTGATTGTTTTCCTTCTCTCCCTTTCTATTCCTTCTACTTTCGTGCCTTCCAAACATATAATGTTAAGTATTGGGTTAATAGTATTTGAGAAAAGTGAGATTAAATTTTGAAACTAACGAACTAAACTTAAACAACTATCAAAGCTTCTCGAAGCAGTCCAGTCTAATTAAGGCACTAGCCAAATTGACTGTAATTTAAACGCGCAACCCTTTTAACAAAATAATAAAAACAATGGAGATCCACTCAGCAGACAAAAGAATGAGTAAAGTTAATAACCATTAACCAGGTGAAGATTGTGATCGTTATTAATTAGAAGATATAACTTGAAAAGGATATCGGAGTCAAAATCATCGTACAAAACAGACGAAGAAAGGCTGAAAGGTACTAAGAATGGAAAACCGAAAACACTATTTACCCATTAATAATCGAGAGTAGATATATCTTGGTGGCGTGCTAATAAAAGCTGCCTCAGCTGCGAACATGTATTATTGTGTATATATTTTGAGTCACAAAAGGTTTAAACGTAACATGACGTGGAAAGTAAATTCCCGTACGGAGTACAGATTTGGATTTTCAATTATTTATTATAGCTAGCAGACAGGCATGTAAACAGCCGGCAGCCATCAAAAATGAATTACTAGAAGAAGAACGAGACTGAATTCAAAAACAAACGAAGTTATTATGAGAAAAGGCATGATAATGAAGGCTGCTATACTTAACTGACTTTAGCCGAACGGATTTAGCCAAACCGGAAGGAAAAAGAGGGAAAAGAGACTGCAATTAATAGAACAAGTACACCAAAAACTATTTTAATAGAATAAATATATTTTGAGTCAGTTATTAGTACAAAGTTGTTTAGGAATGAACTTTCTCAAATAAGCTAGAGTTAGAGGCAACCTGCTCAAAATATTAAAGAAATATGATATGATGAGATACCTCTTTAATTCCCAAAATAAGATATGATGAGATACGGTAAGTTACATTAATTAAAATTTGATAGGATACGAGAAAGTATGATTACCTAAGGGCATAATTAGTTAAGTATCACCAATATATTCGATGAAGTCTTGAACACTTAGGTGACTCAATTCAATAATGATTAGAGGGTACATAACATCTCAGGTCAGACTCGAGTGCATAAATACTAAAACTAAAAGCAGGTCACATGGGATGATATAGTCGTTGTATGTTATTGGATTTGATCCAATTATAAAGGATATATAAGTATCTTTTGATTTTCTTAATAATTATTTTTATTAAAAACTTAGTTAGTCACCTTTAATTAGTAAAATTTAATTTTTCATTATGTTTTTTTATTTTTAATATTTGAATCTAATACGTTATTTATAGGATATGAATTTAGTTTCATTCGCACAAATGATATATTATCAGAATAAATATAACCATATGTGTTTATTTGTTTTTTCTATTTCATTTTTTATTTCCCATTATATAATTTATTATGTCTATTATTTTCTTTTTTCTTTTTTTTAATCTCTTTCTTCTATTTACCCTATACGCTAAAAGAGGTGTACCGGTATTATTACCCAAATTAATAATATGCGCACTAAAAGTCAGCTATATATACTAGTACGTATATATCTATATACATGATTTTCTAAAATGACTATTTTTTAAATTAAAGTCTTGAGACTTCATAATAATGAAAACAAACAAAATCAAACTAATAACAATAAAAACACAAGGAGAGACCGATCGAGAGAGATAGTAGGTGCTAGCTCAAGAAAGAGACACTTTAGCAATTTGCACGGACGGGCTCTTATTATCTGTCCTCCCCCGTGGTCTGACTGAACTTTTGTCAACGGTATTGTTAATAAACTTGGAATGGAATGGAATGGAATTAGTCGTCCGGCTCAGAACTCTCAAACCGGTTTCTTCAAAACTTGCTGCTCCTGCCCCACTTTTCCTTCTTCCCTTCACTATATATACATAAAAATTTTGATAACAATAATACTTCATATTCATGCTTATTTTCAGTTTCTCTCCTTCTAACCCTCATTATATACTGCCTATTTCTCAACCAAGGTAGTTGTTAGCATTAGCAACTCAATTTATGCTCATCTTTCTAATTTTTCCAATTAAAGAGAAGATCACATTTTGATCTCTCCCAACACACAGGCACAAGATTACTTGCATAGAAATACATATATATATATATATATATATATATATATATAAGGAAATTAAACAAAAGCCTTAATTAGTTATATAATTACATAAAATTAAACATATAGTGTTTGTTTTTGTCTCCATTTATATATATGGATGTTTTATGTAATTTATTTTCACATGCTAATACTTTACATTTCTCAGAGCCTACATATATGTCTCCTGCAATGGCACTAAATGAGCAAAAGGGCAAGGATGATATCCCAGAAAGTCAATATCAGAAAGGAGTGAAGCAGTTGTGTGAGAAAGGTCATCTTAATGCAGTACCTAAAAAGTACATACTTCCTGTTTCCGAAAGACCCACCAAGAGTAGTGTGGAAGATCCAAATGTTGTGAAGCAAAATCTTCAGTTACCCATCATTGATTTTGCCGAATTACTTGGTCCAAATAGGCCCCAAGTCCTTCAATCCCTAGCCAATGCTTGTCAACAGTATGGCTTTTTCCAGGTAATTAATTAAGTGTTTGATGCATGGATTCTGATATATATATATTTTTTTTAATATTAAATATAAAATGTCTAACACATTCACATAATGCTACCTATGTAAGTATATGATATGAAACAAAGTGGAGCCTCGTGCATGAATCTTAAGCTACATACATATATTATTATATATACAAAGAACCTTAATTAGATTTTGAGGGAATTGAAATTAATCATTAGTGTGAAGAATTAGAAAGTGATGTGATTGAAGTTTGTTGCGTTGGATTGATGCAGCTGGTAAATCATTGCATGTTGGAGGATGTTGTGAGGAGCATGATAGATGTGAGTGGGAGGTTCTTCGATCTCCCTTTCGAGGAGAGAGCTAAGTACATGACAACTGATATGCGAGCACCGGTTCGATGCGGGACCAGCTTCAGCCAAACCAAAGACACTGTGTTGTGTTGGAGGGATTTCTTGAAACTTCTGTGCCATCCCTTACCAGATTTCCTCCCCCATTGGCCTGCTTCACCAGTGGACTTTCGGTGAGTTGTGGAGTACTACTGCAAGCAAGCAAGGCTCACCTCAATTCATTAGATAGAATCATATATAACTATATTTAATTAAGTAAATTCATTAATTTAATCCCCTCCCCCCTCTCTAATATTTTAGTGGACAACTACATTTTCTATATATGTTGTTTAGGAAAATAGTTCATTTTTTCTTTTTATTTGTTAATTATTAAGATATATGATATACAAATTAAGAAATACAATAATTATTTCCTTATTTTGTTATGTTATTTACCATTTATAATTATCTCTCTTTAATTTGAATTAATTTTTGTTGTTATTTGTTTCTCTAACATTTTCTTTGTTATTGTAATTTATGTCATTTTAAAATTTTAAAAACTATCTATAATTAATAACATAATTGAAAAATTGTAATTTAATGTTATTTTAAACTTTTAAATGATAGACAAATAAAAACTATTTTTAAAACAACTGATCAAAATAGGTAAAAAAAAAAAGTATTGTTTACTTTTAATATCTTGTAAATTATCAGATTATTACTTAATTTTGTTATAAAAATATGGCCCAAAAGCAACGATGTTGGTTTTCAGTTTTCACTAATTGTATAATGATAATAATTTTGACAATAAAAAATAAAATAAATAATGAAATATTGGAGAGAAATAGAGAGAGAAAAAGTATTGTGAGAATATTGATATTTTAATTACAACTTGTTAAGCAAGTGTTAGCTTTCATACATATATAATTTTAATTTTTATTTAAAATCAGGAGAGTGGTAGGCACCTACGCAGAAGAAACCAAACATTTGTTCCTGGTGGTAATGGAAGCCATCCTAGAGAGCTTAGGAATCATGGAAGACAATATTCTAAAAGACTTTGAAAATGGGAGCCAAATGATGGTGGCCAATTTCTACCCAGCATGTCCTCAACCAGAACTTACACTTGGGATACCCCCTCACTCCGACTATGGCTTCCTCACTCTTCTCCTACAAGACGAGGTAGAAGGCTTGCAAATCCAACACCAAGACAAATGGGTCACTGTTCAACCCATTCCCAATGCCTTCGTTGTCAATGTTGGTGATCACTTAGAGGTAATCCACAATTAATTATTAATATTGTGACAACTTACATGCGTTTTAATTAATTAACACACAATTTTGTAAGCTCAACGGGTACACAAATATAAATTACCATAACAAAAGTAATATTTTCAGAATTAGATCAATCAACCACTAACTTTGTTAAGATACTAAGTTAATAATTAAATTAGCACTATTAATTAGACCAAGTTAATTGGTTGAAGTGCATGAATTAATATAAATTATAACAACATGAATAAATATCTATAATATATATTTATTATTGTTTATCTTATGCATAAAAAAATCTAAATGCAGCTTAATAGTTAGAATCATCTATCTTTTAATTAAAATGCAGCTTAATAGTCAGTACTATTATTTTGTGTTTGTACGGTGTGATTTTATGGGAATGTACCGTGTGTACTGCATGTGACTGTATGTACTGCATCGCGTGATTAACAGTGAGTACGTGTACTGCATCTTATAAACTGAATATGACAAAGGTGAGAGCGGCTGTTAAAGTAAATAGTGGGAAATTAAGTTAATCTAAAAAAACATAACAAGTTGCAGAGAGATCATAAGTAAAATAGTAAAAATATCATATTTGTGGTTTGAATTGTGCTGATTTTACTTTATGGGTTGGAATTAATGATCAGATATATAGCAATGGAAAATACAAGAGCGTATTGCATAGAGTTGTGGTGAATGAAGCTAAGAGTAGGGTGTCGGTGGCTTCGCTGCATAGCCTTCCATTCAACTGCACGGTGAGACCGTCGCCAAAACTCGTTGACGAAGCGAATCCCAAGCGTTACAAGGACACTGATTTTGGGACCTTTCTTGCTTACGTATCCTCCAGAGAGCCTAACAAAAAGGATTTCCTGGAGTCTAGAAAAGTTGCATTAAATTGATATATATCAGACCAAAATAAAGAAACAAGAATTACAGATATAATTAGTTGAGGTGAGGGAGACAACATGTAACATCAATCAGGGTTTAATTTTGAATTACTTTGAATTTCTATGATTCATGAATAACAGTCTTGCTGTCTTTCCTTTGTCTTGTACTATTACTGTTATGTGTGTGAGTGTGATCAGTCTCTCGCTGATCTTCTCCGTTCGCGTGAGTTGTAGAATAAAATTTTGGAAATTGTGTTAATAATAGTATATGGTGGTATTCTAAGATGGTATTTATTTGTTTGATTAAATTATTCAAGAATTAAGTAATAAGATATAGTAATTAGTAGATATCACATTTTGTAATATTCTACGAAAACTTTTAAAAGAGAAGTATTAGTGCTGAACATTCTTGACTAATTATAATGGTTAACACAATTAAATTTATATGTCAACTATAATAAATTTGCAGATTAGCAAGGAAAAATTCCCTTTTAAATTTATCCTAATTAGCGAATATTGTGTGGAAGTATTATTTTTTCGCTAGTTAGCGAGGGATTAGAAATAATTCTTTCCTCTCAATGTCCATGCTAATAAGAGAAGAATTAGCAACAAAAATCAAAACGCTCGCTAATTTCTCACAGAAGTTATTGTTAATTTTAGGGAGGGATATATTCCGTCGCCAATTAGTGAATTGGATTTGACAGATTTATCCCTGCTAATCCGTCTTTAAAAGAAATAGCAAGGGGTTAGGGAGGGATTTGCAAGGGACCATTCCGTTGCTATTCCACGATTTCTTGTAATGAAGTGTAGTTTCCAAAATCATAATCAGACCGTGTATATATATCTAAAAAAATATTAATGTGATAAGAAAAAAAAAATTCTAATAAATATTATAAAAAATATTTCACCAATAATATAACTCTTGCAAATATATCATTTTTATTGAGATGTATAATTAATAGAGCATTGCTGCTTTACACATTAATCTTCGCAAAATTTATTAAGCTTGATGGTTTGTCCTCCTTTCTTTTACTACTCAAAATCTTTATGAACTTGCCATTTTTATTCTTAAACAATTTTTTCTCTTAAACATCATAAATAATTGAAATCTTTGTCTAAAAAAAACATATTCATCTCATATGGATGAAGTCATGAATAAATAAAATTAAGAATAAATTACACAAACTTTCTCTTATATTTAAAGAAATTAGACACATTTTCCCTTCTATTTTAAAACCTACACAAACTTTCATTGATGTTTAAGAAAATTACACATACATTTCTTTCATTTTTAAAATCTACACAAATTTTCTAATTATTGTCTAAACATTTGATATTTAATGAATATTTTTTAAAAAATGTCCTTATCTTCCTCATTCAAGTAGGCAATTTTGATATAAAAAAACACATGTTAGCAAAAAATTCAATCAAGCTGACACATATACCAATAAACCTACAAGTCAAATGAAAATCAGTACAAGCAATGATACCATTTAACCAACCCCATCCAACAAACTCATAAGCTAAATGAACAATTATAGATTTTAGAAATCAAATGAAAGTTCATTAATTCCAACAAACCCATAAGTCAAATAAATTATTATAGATTTTGAAAATCAAATGAAATTACTCCAATTCAAACTATCAATGATCTAACACACAAAATCACTTGAACCAATTTTATATCAAGCAATAATAATTAACATTAAATCTAGATATATTTTAAAAATGGAGGGGAAACATATGTATTTTTCTTAAACTTCAGAAAAAATTATGTATATTTTAAAAAAGAAAAAAAATCTGTAATTTTTAAAAATAAATTTGTGTAATTTATTCTAAAATTAATTATGGTGCTGCTCGGCTGGTGGTTTTGTCGCGGTTTTGACGGGTTTATTCACGGGGAGTAGTTTTTGGTGGCTGGGTTTATGTGGCTGGTTGTATCAGGGGTGCTTCTGGTGCCACCATCTTTCTATCTTAATAATATATACAAGTTTCTTTTGCCTATGTAAAAAAAATAAAATTAAGTTCTTTACGGTTTCTCAAACGAGAAGAGTTCTTTACCAGCTACCCTTTCTTTGTCCATATTCGTGTATGTATGTACGTATATGAAGAGTAACTTTGTGCATCACTTCAATATGCCACGCCAGAATTATGAACTATGAAGTGTCTTGTACGCCATCGCGCGCATTGATATGATGGCAAGTGAAATTTTCTACCGACAAAACTAGGATATTTAAAATTTTCAGCACAACAAATAAAAATAAGAAAATTTACTATTACATAATTTTTTAATAACATTTCCATGTTGAACCAGAGCAGCCAGTGCACTAGAATATCTTATATATCTATTTGTTTATTTTTTTCCACATAATTGTCAAATGTTTACTTCACTTATCATCACACGGTTTACAACCTATATATTTTTAATTCTATTATTTGAACGTACAAATTATTTGTATCTCTCATTTTTTTAATCTTTTTTGTATACACGCATAATATTGCTCAACATAAAAAGAGATCGATGACTTATTATTGCCCCACTTTGACGTTAACCAAATATTTTTCATATTACATGTCTCATGTCTGTCTCAATTACATAAATTATGACTAATTCTTGTACGCTCTTTATTTAAGTTCTTGAAAAGAAAAAAGTCTAGCTCTGTGCCTCTGTCTGAATTTTCTTTTTTACATAAATAACTATCTGTTTGAAATATTACTTCTGAATGTGCTTTCTTTATGGATCCCACAAAAAACTTTCACGACCGTTGGGTTGCAGGGGATTTTCACGTGCGTATAATTCAGTATTTTCAATAGAGAAGAATGCAGATTTTTTTTTTTCTACCAAGAAGAATGTAGATTTAAAATTATATGAAGAGGAATATTATGCATGCAAACGAAAAAAATTTAGAACAATATTCTTTTGCTAGATGCCTCATTCCTCATATAACGATATCAGTCACAGGGCTTCTATAGCTTGATACCAAAAAAGTAATGGCATCCCCATATGATTGATTAACTGGAAAATCATGTTCGTCAGTAAGTTATTAGCTAAATTTTTCTTTACTAATGTCAAGTATATAGATGGAAAAAATACGTCAATTTTCATCTTGCGGGTATATATAAATGTGAAGTATTTGTTTATAATTATATATATATAATTATATATATAATTATAAACAAATGCTTCACATTTATATTGTTGCATTGCATGACATATATATATCACCCCAGCTATACACTAGCTACGATGATTAACTAGCTGGAGTTGTTCATACTTTACTTAATCTTTTCAATAATGCTAGAATAATTAGGATGTGCACTGTACTTCCAACCTTCTTGTGTAATTTAAGTATTTGTACTTTGTCAAAGATAAAAGTAAAAGAAGAACAACTAGAGGCAAATCATGCAATTGTACTTTGTGGATTTTGACTCAATCTATCCAACAAATAAATTTAAGAACGAGAAAGCTAAAAATTATTAAGAACAATTCTAATTAATTTAAAAACAAAAGTCGATGCCGACGTACAGATTGCTAAATAATCAAGTTTAATCAACGTATCGCAACGTGAAAACCGTTGTGTTTTCTAGGTAAGACTAGAAGATTAACTCCGTCATGTTTTGAAAGTCCAGCTCCGAACTTCAGAAGTCCAAACGGATATTTTAAGCCGCCGCATGCAGGTCTTGGTAAATCCATGCAGTCACGAAGATGCGTTGTGTTGTGCCTTGGGCATATACCTTGACCTTGATGGGATTGGTAGGAGTTAGGACTATATCTATATGTGCCAAATTAATTGACTTGACCCAGCTAGCCATGTCCACATGCAGGTCTTCTAACATAGTTGACGTAATTTAATATTCTCAATCTATATATCACGTTTTCATTCTACATTATCATACTAATTTCTGACGTGGCATGATCTCATCCTCAAAATATTTTAGGAGTTGACTTCATATAGTGGTTGATATATGGATGATATGATCAGTCCCTCCTGTTAAAAAAAAATCAAATATCCACTCAAGGGATGGCAAAGAGCCTTCATTTAGCTAGATTTTCAGCAACAACCAAGTAAAAAAAAACTTTAGTTTTTAAGACCGAAAATTAACATAATATAACTTTTAAAGTAGTTATTTGAAAAATGAACAATCTTATTACGTATAATAACATATGATTTCCCTCGGAAGAAAAACAACATATGATTAAACTAAGTAAAAGATCAGAGAAGAAAAAACGAGAATAAAATCAAGAAAAGGATAATTACATAAAAACTTATGTTTGGTTGACATATGAGGACGATAGAACAATTTTTATATACGTGAATCAATTAATTTGTGATTACTTTATTTTAATTAGTGTCTTGGATTTAAGTTCAAAATATTTAGTAAAATATACATATAATTCATATAAAAAATTATAAAATTAAATAACAGTAGTATTTTTGCCCTATCAATATATGTTTAACAACCACTTATGAATAGTGACATAGAGGAAGCAAAGCTTTTAATTGTTATGAGATCAACTGTCCATTAACTAGTATATTGTGTTTAACAACAATAATTTTGGGCCTTATATATATATTTTACACTAACTCATTTGAAAAGTATAATTTGATTGTCAGGCCCACTATTTTAATTTCCCACCCAACAAAACTATGACGAGCATATATAGTTACATGCACATGCCTTGTTTTATAAAACATTTTGTAAGACTTTTCATAATGTAACGAGACATGATAGGAAGCAATAATGGAGTTGTCAGAATGCAATGGAGTGCAATATAAAGCAATAATGGAAGTGCAAGAAGTTTTAGCCTTTTCTATAATCTAAGTTACCTTTTTTGCTGCACATGACAACGGCAAAAAAGAGAAAAAAAAATCAGGAGAAAATATCTTATATTATTTTGGCTTTAAATGATACTACTCCTCTCTTCTGGAAGTTTAAAGTACACCGCTGACGTATGTCACTAAAATGGTGCATGAACTATCCCCTTCTTTCTGTTTTTCCTTTATAAATTGGAATTCGCCCGTTGGGAAAAATGGAAATAAAAGATATACTTTTAGCTCAGATAAGATGGCAATTTTGACGGCGTCTAACATGAACTATCTCATTTACGAACTCATCGATGAACCACTCATTTTTACTTACAATAGCAGATTATTTATCAGAAGGAAAACAAAAAGAAAAATAGTAACATCAAAAAAAAAATATAATATTTTAATAGACAAATATTATCGGGTGAATAGGTTGCAGGTTTCAAATTATAAACTGATTACTTGCTGAACCGGTAAATCATTTATAATTTTTAATGATAAAAAATTAAATTACGAGTAAACGTAAATGTCGATGGATTAATAACAATCTTAAATTGTTTCAGTTGGAGTTAACTTAGGGTAGCACTTTCATAAATAACATTTAATTTTAATTATTATAATATATAAAATAATAATATTAAATTCATTAAATCAAAAAATAAAATGTATATAAACAAATCATAGAAATAAATTATTTAAAAACAAACTATAAATATTTTTAAATTAAAAAAATAATTAACACAATATAAAATAATTATAGATTTTTTAAAAATACTTAAAATATAATATAATTTAATGATATAATATAATTTGTCAATTAATTGAAACCATCTTTTCTTTATATTAAATTTATTAAATAATTATTTTATAAATATTCAATTAAAAAATTTATTAACAAAAAAAATATATTTCTATATTTTTTAAAAATGTTTAAAATTTAATATTAATAAAATTACATAATATATAACAAAGTTAAAAAAACAAGCTTACGACTTTAAAGTCGGATGGTGTTTTACGACTTTAAAGTCGTAGCCCGTTACTTGACGCACCCCCCTTTTTCATATGTTACAACGGATTTTGTTAATTTTTTTCTTTCTTTTCTATTTGACCCTTACATCAAGATTGTCTTCGTTCTTTTGCAACTCCCACCACCAACCTTGCAGGACTCACTGTTTTCATCGAAAATGACCATTAACAAAAACCTGCAAGTCCAATTAAAATTAATTTGAAAAAATGAACATAAAAAATAACCTGTTTTTAAATTTTAATAACCTGTTTTTACTTAAAAATGACCATTAATTTTTTTAAATTGTTCGGCGGTTCCTGCGACTCCAATTTCTCCTTCAACGAGGGCTGCGAAAAGGTGTCGCCTGCGAATAGCAGATAATATATTTGGCTTTGATTCCCTGGATTCAGCTAAATCATTGGATGCTGCATATGCTCCTAGAATTGCATCAAAAATTCCTTGGGTGGCTGTTTTCAGAAAGCATGACCAGGAAGGAACCCTCTCTAGGGCAGGGGTGATGAACCATATTGTTAAGATGAAAAAACACCTTATCTAAATTCAATCTTCTAGAAGTTCATATAATTAATGGTTTTGGGAACTATAACTTGGATGTTGGAGGAGTAGAAGACACTGATTTTGAAATAAATCAGTGCTCAACCTGTACTTTGTCGATAGTGGAGATTATTCCCAATTTTCTACTACTATTTTTGGTTATGATTTGATCAAG
>PYAF01005205.1:745307-768049 GCA_007407185.1 Glycine tomentella
ACCTGTACTTTGTCGATAGTGGAGATTATTCCCAATTTTCTACTACTATTTTTGGTTATGATTTGATCAAGCCCTCCCAACAACTTTGGTTCCAACGAACATCTGCAAAGCTTAAGGTGCTGCCTTATCCCTTCATGTTGTAGGCCACCAAGCCAGCTGAAAAACATTTCAGAAACCAAGAAATGAAGCCAAAAAAAAAGGTTAAAAAGACACACTGGTAGCTCTCAAAACCAGAGCATAGAGTTCACAAACAACCAAAATCCGATAAGGAACAACTTAAAAAAATTAAAATTAAAATCAAGAGCTTTCTCAATCAAAATCCAAACAAGCCATGTAGAACAAAGCACAACAAGATCCTGATCTACCCAGAAGAGATGGAGGCCGGTGTCGAGGAAGAAGCACAACGGGGAGGAGAGAGAAAATGATAAATTTATTGAATTATATTAAATTTTTCGATTTTTTTTATTATTATATTTTCTTCCGCTCATGAACCTTTTTTTTTTTTGTGTTGCCAATTTTTTTTTTGTTTTCCTTCCGGTAAATGACCTGCTATTGTAGATAAAAATGGGTGGTTCATCGATGAGTCCGTAAATGAGGTGGTTCATGTTAGAATCGACCGGCAACTTTTGCATGTAATTGGCGTCTTTTCTCCCTCGTATTCAAAATATCACTTGGCCTTTCTTTAATCTTTACCATATGTTCTGTTACTCTCACGAACGTAAGAATAAGAACAATTGGAGGAAATAACTGATATGGTGTTCTCTAAAAAAATCAATATTTGATTTTTCCTATATATTCATGCTTTATGATGTATGTATATTTAATATCAACAGTTGATTTTTCCATCAATAACTGAATACTTGTTTGTTTTCTGTGTTTATTTTCTCATCACAAATCAACACATATCCACCTGGCCACCTTCATGTCAACACCAATATTTGTACCTTGTGCCTATCAACCTAGTTTTGCTTTTGACAGATTTTTTTTTATATTAACACAGTTAAATTATTTACTTTTCCCTTTAAGTGAAATCTATTCATTATATAACTGTTTTGTCCTTTTCCCAAAGTTACTTTAGAAATTAGAAGGAAAAAAAAAACTCTCAAAAAAAATTCTCAAAATATATAGTTGGTTGGCTTAACGTGCACTATGCGTTTCATTCATTTGTTTTGGATCAGCTACTGATTTGTGTAAACCCACTTATTTCTTCGCTAATCATGGGGGAGTCTTTCTTAACCCCCTAATTAAGTACATAAAACTGGTCTCAAAATACTCTTCAAGGAGTAAATCCTCTAGTCAAGGAATGCATTACTCAATGAAATGAAGAGTATATAGTATATCCAAAAGGGAGCTAAGAATGATGCCGCTGTTGTCATAAAGATTAAAGAATATAAATCAGTAAGATTAAGATATATAGGAAAAAGAGGAAAAGGAAGAAAATGAAAGCCTAACAACCTAACATTTGAACAGAACTAAAACCTTTTTAAAGTTGATATATTTTTTTTCCTTGTAAAGGAGTACATAACTGTCTAAATTAACAATAAAATATTCGGTGACGCGTGGCCGAGGCTGTTCCTTTTATGCCTTTTGCCCATCCCTTCTCCTAATGCACATGCTAGACAGGAAAACGTTTCCTAGGTGCTGTTCTTTTTGTTCTTGTCTTTTATTTTTATTTTTTAATACTACTACAGAGAAAACCTTGTTAGTGTGAAAAATATAAAGGGAAAGAAATAAAACTTATACGTCAAGCAAACAACAATAAGGAAAATTTCAGCTCATTATGTTGTTCTAAGTTTGATGAGTAACTATTATTCAGAAGTCATTAACAAATTAAGCTGCAGCCAGTATTGATGGTGTAAGAAAGTGATAGAGCAATAAATGTGCAAGGAATATTATTTTCAAAAAGTGATCCATGACTGCAATTGCTTCCACGACATCAATTTTTTTAGGTTTTTGTTATTCCAATTACAGTTGCTTCAGTTGCATTGTCTGTAATTTATCAAAGATCACAGCCAAACTGCGGCTACATAATGAAATAATATGGTGGGATTTGGTGCACAAATGCTTGAATTCCTCCCCAGAAATGAAGTTTCTTTCTGCGATCTTTATTTAGTCACATACTGAAGCACAACAACAGAAACCTCTGATGCAGACTAAATATCATAGTGTACGAAATTTGTTATCCCTAGTTCCCCTGCTTCAAAGGCCTTATGAGTTATGACAAGTGCTATTGCTATCCCTTCTGAAATAGAGCAAGTTAGGGACCCCTCTCTTTCCAACAACCTTTGTGAATAACAATTTTAAGTTACTTTTATTGTCATGAGAAAACCAGCAACACACCTTTTCTCATATATTCATTTAAATATACTTACAGTTGATTGATTTTTTTTTAATCTTTTTTAGACGATTGATTGAATTTTTATTAAAATTACGAAAAATTGTGTACATATTTTTTTATTTAATAAATCTTACTCATACTATTTTATTAATTTTTAAATAAATTTTAACTTATAGCAGAAAGTGTGTTATTTATTGTATTTTAAGCATTTCTCTCGTAATAATATTATTACGGTTTAATCTAACGCAATTGCAGTGACATCACAATATACAATCAGCGAATCTTTGTGGATCAGGTATTTCTAATGAGATGGTGCTATGACGAATTTTAGAATCCACGCTCAAGTCAGTATAATAAGTTGAGAATTAACATATATAATTAACATACAATATACCATTATACGTGGAATTCTTCTCTAATTCATAATGCAAATAGAGTCGCATGTAGGTACCAAGAAGTTAACTATAAATATCTGTATTGGCTTAAACGTGGACCAGTGTTGATGTTATGAGAAAGAAAACACATACTTGTCTATGAATTTTTGTAACCGTGTTTTTCCTACTCATAATTGTTATAAATGAGTGTTTTCCTAAAGATAGATTAGGTATTATAATTAGGTAATTAACTAATGTGACTCGAGTGATGAACTGGGCAAGTAGAAAGGATTCTATATATAGTTAAGTAGTTTAGGTAAAAATTAAGAAACCGATAGCTCAACTGCTCAAGTAAGTATTGGTAGTTGGGAGAAAGCTTAGAGATAGTGCCATAGCGGGATACTATATATATCAACTAAGGGTGTGTTTGGATTTTCTGTGGAAAGATTCCATAGGTACATTTAAGAATAAGATTAGTTTAACATCATATTTGTTTATTTCTTAAAGCTATCTTTGAGAATATATTTTTGCCTGGAAACTCAGTATATATGAGAAGTAAGACTTAATATTTTTACAAATTTAATTTTCAAACTTAAAGTTTAATCCAAAGATGTACTAAATTATTTTGGAAACGGTCCATCGTGTAATGGCAAAAAGAAAATACGTATGATGTGAGATTTATGGGAAAGTGTATATCAGATGTGGAGAGCATGCAACGGAGGTGGCAGAGGCATATGCTTTGGAAGATGCTCAATTGAGAATCTCCATTTCGCCCTTTTTCTGTTTTGTTTATGTTACTTAGACAAAAAGCCACCCCCTCAGACTAGCTAGACCAGCTATTATATACATAAGTCATCTCACACTTTCATTCTATAACTCTCAATCCAACATTCATTCTCGAACCCTCTCCAAACTGGGCCCCCTTCTCGAATAACCCTCGCTGCCCTCTGTGGCAGTGAAGGTGGTGGAGATGCATAGATGGTCCATTTTTGTCAATGTTTCCTTTTAGTTCAATCATGGTGGAGAAAGAATATGTAATAAGTTAAAAGATTGCTGGGAATGACGAACCGTCCATTCTTAAGGGCGAATTCTCTTGAAAAGGGCAACTTCCATCCTTTGGCATTTTTCTATTAATTCCTCGAACTCACTTCACTTTGTGTGTGAATCAAGTTCTCGAAGGAACTTTGGCAATATAGTGTATAATATCCCTATATGTACTATATATTGAACTCTTTGTTATCTTGTACTTTGTGCTTCAATTAGAACTACATTTTATATGTATCAGTGCATCACTATCAACATATATGATATGATGCTGCCTACTATATATATACATAGTAGTAGGCAACCAATAAATGTTGGTTTTTTTAGAGAATTCTTGTCACAGTATGTTGTTGTTGTGTTCACTTGGGTAAGTAAGTGTCTCTGATGACCTTGATATTTTGCTTCTTAGTTCTTACATTTTAGTCCAGAATTGAACATAATGGCATAAACTACGGCAATGGGTAAAAGACATTTTTTTTAAGTTAAAGCAGCTCTCCGTTAACTAGTGTGGTAAACGTGTTTTGCAACCTCCCAGGAAATAATGTAAAATAGCAGTTTCAAAAATTAACCTGCAGATTTTATTTGCATGTTGGAACTTGCCACGACTTGTCGTTTCCTCTCTCCCTCAGAAAAAAAATGAAAATGCGTGAGAAATCAGAAATTAATGGTCAATCTCAATTAGACAAAAATGATCTAGAGACACCGACCAAAGTGTGACATTTGAAAAAAAAAATTGCTTAAATGTCACGCAAACAATAGTATATTCTAGACTGTCACGCGTTTTATTTTGCTTTTAGTCTAGCGAAATATGTGAACTGAAGTGACACAATTTTGTTGGCCATATATTTTGCTATAGGGGTCAGTGAAATACGTGGTCAAAACGGGCAGGATACGTGGCAGATATGGAGTATTTCGCTGGGGAGTCCAACGAATTATGTGACAATGGAAAAAATATCTTAAAATTTTAAATGGTCATAACTTTTGATAGAAATGTCTGATTGAGATGTATGATATGTCAAAATGCTCGAAATTAAGGGAAGAAGCCCTGAAAATTAAGAGAAGAAGCCCTAGGCAAATTGCCGAAGGGAATTTGATAAACTATTTTTCCAAAAAACACCTCTAAGTAGGTCGAAATTAGGATTTTAGATAGTATTGATGCGTTTTTTGATTGAATCCTAAATCCTAATTTTGAGCATTTTTAATCCCCTTCAGGAATTTGTCCAAAGCTTCTTCTCTTAATTTCGAGCGTTTTGATATATAGTATGTGAGAATCGAACATTTCTATAAAAAATTATGACCATTTGAAGTTTAAAGATATTTTTTTCCTATTGCCACGCTGGGCTCCCCAGCTGAATACCTATACTTTACCAACAAAATTGCGCCACGTCACCTCACTTATTTCATTGGACTGAGAAATAAGACGCGTAACCGTCTAGGAAATCCTACTGTTTGCATGGCATTTAGACAATTTTTTTTTTGAAGCATGGCACAATGGTCGAGATCTTAGTGATATAATTGTAGCATTTAAAAAAATAAAAGACATTTAAAAATAGAATAACCTAATTAAATATTTTAAATAAATAAAATACCAAACCGATAAAATACTACTTGTATTTGTTAAACACAAAAATAGTGTAAGCATACGTAAACCTCAAGCCATTTTTGTGTGACTTAAAAGGGAAGATATCGGATCCACCACTAACGCATAGTTACTTCCTTTTTATGGGAACTGTGATGTCAGGTTATCAAACGGTGTTTCATTTTATTTACCATTTTCGTGACATGCTTAAGCAATCTTTGCGCGTTCTTCTTTCTACTTGAAACATAACCTATGACTACCTCTTTTTTTTTTTTTTTTTTTCCTGTTGGTACATACTAAGATTTTTTTACTATCTTAAACCATTCACTTTTTATTTTTATTTATATACACTTAATATTTTTAACTGCTTATCTCTTTATTCTATCTTTTACAGTTTTAAAAATAATTTAAATAATTGAATATTTTATAATTTGATGCCATTCTCCCCTTCCTTCAAACCTTATCTTCTACGACTTTATCTCTCTCTTTCTCCTTCCTGTTTGTGTGCGTCACTGAGTGAGAGTGAGTGAAACCAGTGGACCCTTTTCTCCTTTCTCCGAGGAACATGATGGAGTTGAAGATGTCGAAGAAGATTGTGGTCAACAGGAAACCTATGACTGTTAAGGAGCTTTTCGATACAGGTTTTCTTGATGGCGTCTCGGTGGTTTACGTGGGTGGCATTATGAAGGTTCGTTCGTTTTCATATGCTCTGCGTGATTGAAGAAAATTACATTCTGGAAAAAATAAATATTAGAAGTTTTTTTTTTTTTTTTTCATAGTAAGACTGTATGTTAGTTATCAATTTCAGTGGGAAATATTAGAATGTATTTTAAATTGAAGGTAAACTCATTTTTTACTTAGAATAGACAAATTGTGCCACGTCACTAACATAGTGTGTAGCATGAATGTCAGATATCAGAAGCAATCATAAACTTTACAACAATTCACACACATTATTGGGCCAATTGAATCACACCACCTTAAAGTGAAATTTCTGTATACGAAAGAAAATCTATTTTAAAAAATAAGCTCTATAAATGGATTTTCATACCTCCAGTCATTAGTGACTGATTCTAGGTCTGGCAGAGTCGGGATATTCTCCACAACCAAAAAATGTTTGTGTCACGTCTTATTTATTTATTTTTTAAAAAAGAAGTAATTTAGGACTTATTGAGTGAATAGTTAGTTAATTAAATGACTCATTAGGACTTAGGAGAAGCGTTATTTCAATAACCTTTTCAAAGTTAGGAGGACTTGTTAGCTGCAGTTAGTCATAAGTCATAACGTTATAAATGTAGTTAAAAGTAGGACACGACTATTAGTATTATTATATCTAGCTCTTTGAGCATCTAAGAATTCGGACATATGAAATTATTTCATAATGATCCTTCTAGATGGTGCTCGGTGCTCTGTTTGAAAAAGGTTGCTTTAGTATTTTGTTTGCCCACATTGTTTAGAGTTGATAGTTTGATATGTTATTTGTTAATTGTCATTATTATAGGCTTCGGGATTATGAAGTGTGATTAGAGATGGGGGAATATTATGCTCGTGCTGTCTATGCAATGGACGCAGGGTGAGTTACGATTCTGTTTTTTCATACCCATTTGTTTCTTTGGTTTGGGACTGCCCTGTTGTTTATTAATTTATTACGTTTATGTTTCTCCTGCTTACGTAGGTTATTCCACCTTCCCAATTCGAGATCCATCTTGCAAACAATATAGGAGAGCTGCGCAGTATATTTGCCTTGAAAATGGGAAGAGCCTGCTTGATCTTTTGAGAGCATGCAGGGGAGCTACCCTGCATATTTTGGAGGCTACAGTTCAAAATTTTGTTAGTTCTCCACATGAAGAAAGATATTTTACTTGTAAAAGGTGCAAAGGTGAGCTTTGCTTCTGTTATCCAAAGTCATCGGTTTTTTGTTGTCCAGTTTGTCAAGCTGATCATAATTTTATTTGCAAAAATTAAGGGAAATGCAATTGAGTTTTCTTTTTTTTTTTTTCATTGAGTGCTCACTGTTAGTGTTATTATTTTCCCCATAGGATGTTTCCCTTCTTCATTTGTGGAAAGAGTGGGGCCTATATGCCGTTCTTGCGTGGAATCAAGGAAGTCTGAAGAAAGTTCAAATAACGTAGTCGGCAAAAGAGTTAGGTACTCATTTCTTCTACTAAGTTGTTAGTCATACTCATGTTTTACGACCTGCGTCATGATGAAATTCTAGATATATTTGAATTTTGATTGTTTAATCGGCTTTTTTTAAGTAGGCAAATACAGAAAAGTGAAACATTCTATTTTTTTTCCTTCTCATCTATCAATTTGGTAAGCCTATTGGATATCTTTTTGGTCACTCAAATTTGGGCCAAGTTTGCTTTTGGTCCCTCATATTTAAAAGAGATTTTTATCCCCTTAATTTGAAAATTACCCAGTTTTAGTTGTCACCAGGGACTAAAATAATTTTAAATTAAGGATTAAAAGTGGACTATTTTCAAATTTTGAGAACCAAAAAAATCACTTTTTTAATTTGGGGAAAAAAATGAACTTGACCCAAATTTGACAGACTAAAAAGATAATTTTTTTTTTCTTTTTAATGATTGTGTCTGCTGCCATTGAGCTCAGTTAAAATTGAATTTTTTTTATTAGAAAAAAAAGTCAATCGTGAAAGGGGAAAACCCCTAGCTTTCTCGCCTCCCTTTTCTCGTTCTTTATGTTGTGTATATATATTTACTCTTGGCTGTTTGAAGCCATTCTTGAAACGTTCCTGCCATTTGTTTAAACATTCATAATTTCAGGCGTTCTATTTTAATTTTAGTTTGATATACAAGTTCAGAAGTTCTTGATGTCGGACAAGTGCTTTGAAATATAAAATATATTTTTCCGGATACTAGTTCGTTGCCTGCGTATGTAGGCTTTGGTTTACAATTTTAAATGCATTATAATATTGATGACTATACATTTAAATTGATTAATATACTGGATAATATATGTATGAATTTTTTCTAAAAAGATTTTAAAAACTTAAAAAGTAATTTTAGTATTCGTTCATAAGTTAAAAAAATATTCTTTACGCAGCTTAACAGTAGTGTTTGATATAGGTAAAAGAGCAGAGAAAGAAACTGATAAGAGAATAAGGTTCTCTTGTTTGGTCCTGTTAAAAAAATATGTATATAGCCGACGAAAAAAAAGGACTGTCATTTTGCCTTGCAAAAAAATATAAAAAAACTTGGGAGGAAAAATATATAAAACTTTCTATTTCTTTTTTAATTAAGGGTTTCATGTGGTATTTCTCTTTTTTCTCTAATTTTTTTTTTTTTTATGTAGGTGTTTGAACATACGTCGTTTTCCTTTCTGCGAGAATTTTGAATAATCACATATGCCGTGTGTGATTCGTTTCATGAGATTGATAGCATACCAAATATATTCATGATGCCAATATATGTCCTAAAATGTCACTTTGGCATAGCTCATTGCAGTACTCTTGATATACAAAAAAATATATCTGCTAAAACTATTTATGCTCTTAATTTATTCTAACCCAACTGAAGGCTAAAAGTTCTGAAGGATTAAATTCATAGCTTCCATTATTGTTATTCGCAAGAAATATACAAGCTTAATGTACACTGTTATCGTTTGGTATTGCAACACAAAACCCCTGAATTTCTCTCAGCCAAGTATTAATTAACAAGTAATACGCAAGACACCTGTCCAAGAGGGGCGGTTTGCAACGGATTCAATTCGAAGTATCTGCAATAGAAACCGAACACAGTGCATTCCAAGCTAAGAACCCAACTTCACTCCTTCAGAACGTAGCAAAATAATCATATTTATCAATATATGGTCTCAATCACACCGCCCCAATAAATGAATGGACCTTCATTTGTGCTATCCTCACCTGTAACTTTTTTTTATTTTCAATCTTTGTGCAATTACTTAGCGTGTCGATCTTCCAATCTATTACTGGCATCTTTGTCTTACCATAAAATGTTTTACTAGATCGATCCATAATGCTTTGAAAAGCAGGCTTTAGTAAGAACCTCTACACACCTAGCTAGCTAGACATGACACAGGCCAATATGTACATTTCTTACCTCCCACTCCAATCAAGCATCGCTAGCACACCCTTTTCACATGCACATATTTTAGTAAGGAAAAATGTGTCATTATCATCCATTATGCTATAAGACATCAAAAGAGAGAAAAAAAATATAGGTATCATAGAATTTATGTTGTGATAGAAAGAAAAATGAGAGATTTTGATGAGATGTTTAAAATAAGTGAACATTTATGTATGGTTGATCTTTATAAAAACATTCCTCACTCTCCCCTTCACACAAACCCGTTTTTCAACTCAAAATAACACACCATTTCATAAAGCTAAAAGATGGGATTCAACAGAACCCTCTTTCGGCTTTCTGGCCTTGTCATTTTTCTCTTTTTTATCATATTTGTTCTTCATATCACGCCACCTTCCTCCTCCGCTAGCACCGCCATTAGTCCTCAAGATAGCTTCAGTTTCCAGATTGATATATTTGGTAAGATTATAAAGCTTAGTGGCGCTGAAGACTTTGTGTCTCTAATAACAAGTATAACTAGGAGGAGAAATCATCACGGGAGGAGTCATATTGGAAAATGTGACTGGTCCAAATGGGATTCCAAGCTTATTCAAGACTATAATGTGAGACTTGTTCTCACGGTTGACTTAAAGGGCTGTGCTAACTTCAGTAGCGTGCAGAAAGCTATCGATGCTGTTCCTGAATCTAGCTCTGATACCACCCTTATCATAATCGATTCTGGCACATACAGGTCGTTCTCTCTCAGCTTTTATTCATCCTTTCTGCCTAATCACCTCCATTTTTCTTTTTCCTTCCTTTTCATTTGTTAAACCATTATGAATCTAATTAATTTTAAAATGAAGGTTTAATATTACATCTCAAAATCTCTCTGACATGCAAGAGTATTGTGAAACTGAAGGCAGTAAGGGATCAAATTTTAGATGACTTGCTGATCAATTTTGAAAAAAAAAAAAAAACTCAAACTTATAGTTTCAACAACATACAACCTCCCTAGAAGGACATTTAAATCAATTAATTTTAATTTTAAAATTAAAAGAAAAATTCTCAATTCTTTTACAAATGACAGGGAGAAGGTAGTGGTGCGGGCCAACAAAACTAACTTGATAATTCAAGGTCAAGGGTATCTGAATACAACCATAGAATGGAACGACACCGCAAATTCCACCGGCGGTACTTCCTATAGCTACTCCTTCGCTGTCCTTGCTTCTAAGTTCACTGCTTACAACATCAGCTTTAAGGTGATATTAAGCATGCATGCAATTCAATTGGTTACTTTGTTCAATTTCACGTTCTTGCATGCGTTGTGAACATTATTAGCATGTGTGTGTGTATATATATATATATATATATGTGTTGTGACTTATGATTTTTATGTTTGATTTTATGAAAAGAACACGGCTCCTCCACCGCTACCAGGAGTTGTTGGGGCACAAGCAGTGGCACTGAGGGTTACCGGTGATCAAGCTGCTTTCTATGGATGTGGGTTCTATGGTGCGCAGGACACACTCAATGATGATAGTGGAAGACATTATTTTAAAGAATGCTTCATCCAAGGATCCATTGATTTCATATTTGGAAATGCTAAATCACTTTATGAGGTAAAAATAAATAAATATCTGCCTTCCCTTTAAAGTATGTCTTGTCTACTGCAATCCGTTACCACATACACAAATTAACAGATCACTCTTAATTATATGCATCCTCTGCAATAATACGGCATTAATTGAATTTTAGTGGCCCCATACTGACACCTTACCTTCTAATCCTTTGCTTAGGAATTCGATTAAATAAAGAGGACTTTTTTTTTTTTCTAAAGATTAGGTGAAACTAGTAATGCTCAGATGGGGGCTTTAATTAAATGATAAGTTATTATATGAAGGTATATAAATGGATATATCATTCATTTGACAAAGTGAAGTAAATGCCATTCTAGCATTACATACTTAAATTAAATTTATTTTATTCATTTTTCCATTTAATTATTATAATTTTTTCATTTTAAAGGACTGAAATCCTTAGTTTGACTCACATAATTTAAATTAGATTAAAAACATTATTTTTTTTGTTTGTTTTATACACACAAACACACTCTTTGCATTTTGCAGTATGCAATTAATATGATATCATTAGGAGAAAACTTGATATATAATTGGAAAACACACAAATTAAGTTGTGACACGTGCAGGATTGTACCATAAAGTGTGTGGCAAAAGAAGAGAAGGATGAGATTAGTGGGTCGATCACCGCTCAAGGGAGGCAATCGATGAATGAGGAAAGTGGATTTTCCTTTGTGAATTGTAGCATTGTTGGAAGTGGAAGTGGGAGGGTGTGGCTTGGCAGAGCTTGGGGAGCCTATGCCACTGTGGTCTTCTCAAGAACATACATGTCTGATGTCGTAGCTCCTGATGGATGGAACGATTGGAGAGATCCCTCTAGAGACCAGTCTGTATCCCTCCTCCTCCGTATCATTTTTATCTTTTAACTGATCAATTTCAACACATTATATTTTTACATCCAATAATCTTATTGAATGAACATGTGTTGATCTTATATATATGTGTCTAACAAACTAATTAGTACATTTTTGCTTCCTACGGGGATGAAGGATAAAATGCTATATATCTAGGACTCATTAATTTTGGGTGAATTTTTACTTTCTTTTCCCACAATACTTTTATATCGATGCTTTCAAAAAAAGTTTGTCTATGTTATTCAGTATCTGGTTTGATTGACGTAAAGAACGTTATTTTTTGTTTAACACATGCAGGAGCGTCTTCTTTGGGGAGTACCGTTGTCTTGGACCTGGAGCAAATTATACATCCAGAGTCCCTTATGCCAAGCAACTCAGGGATTACGAAGCAAACTCCTACACGGATATTTCATACATTGATGGAAATGATTGGCTTCTTAATTATTTTCAAAGCTATGTTAACCCTTCATCATATATCTAATGGGAAACAATTAATAAAGCTCGACTAGTATACACATATTTTCCCAATAAGTACAATCAAGTCTTTATTTTTTCTTTCGTTCATTCAGCAGTTTAATGAGTACATATCAAGTAACTTATATATAAAAGTTCAAACCAAGTTGTAGAGTATAGGGATATAACTGTTTGAGTATTTAATCCCTGTAGGAGTTCTCTTACTTAATAATCACAAAATATAAAATAGCTATTGTGTATGACGAATAAACAGAAACAAGAAAATTAAGTACATTGATAATAATAGCCTTCATATATACCGCATCAAATGAAAGACCAAAAGTATATATATGTAAAACGGTAAACGGCAGAACCATATATATTTTATCATAAAAGATATTGTAGTCTCTTACTTTTCTTAGTACCAAAAAGTTTATTTGTTTTTATTCATTAATTATAAGTCATCCATGAGAAAATGACCCAGGGAATAACAAAGATCGCTTATTAATCACCGGCTGTAACAAAGATCTTAACCCGCGCACGTACGTATTAATTCATGTTTCATAATATCTTCAATTAAGCATGAAATGCTGAAGTGAGATGAACCTTCCTCCACTATGGCACTTCTTGCCATCTTTCCAACCTCTATTGCTCTATTCCTCCTCTTTTCGCCCTCTTCACCGCTCACCATGCACCATCTCTATAGCTTCCATGATTCTACTTTTCTTCACCATTGCACCAACTTTCTCTTCATCACCCCACCTTACCGGAACCTCAACACCTATTCTAACTCCAACCTTCAAAACATGCACAATAAGTTTTTCATTTAAGAATTGCTCAGCAAATAAAGGCCATGTTATCATTGGCAACCCGGAGCACACACCTTCTATGGTTGAATTCCAGCCACAATGGGTCAAGAATCCACCAACTGAAGGTGGAGACAGTATCAAAGTTAGTGGAGCCCACCCTTTTATGAAAAGTCCTCTACCTCTTACCTTTTCATCAAAATTTTCATTCTCTAACCAATTATTTAGCTCTGAGATTTTCTCCTGCAGTTTTGACTAACCAAATACAAGGTTGATTTGATGCTTCTAAACCCAACCCAAGTTCTATCATTTGAGATGTAACAAGCCTACACAAGCTGCCAAGGCACACACAAATAACTGATCTTGGTTCCATTGAGTTTAGCCATTTCCAAGCATTGCTTCTCTTCAATTGAAGGCTTGTTTCCTTTCTCAAACTTGTCCAAACCATCCTTGTTGGACAAAGACACAGGATCAATGCACCAAACTCTAGCTCTTGTTCAAGGCCTTCTCATACTTAGCACAACCATGCTCTCATTCTTCAAAGCTATTTACCACAACCCCAGAAGCAGACATTTCAGCCTCCAACATTTTGTGCCTAAAATCATCCAAATCAGGCAGAGAAAAAAAAAATGCTCCAGGAAGTTGTTATCTGAATCCTCTGAGGCAGTCCTGGTATGAGAAAAGGTTATGAGTCAGAAGAACAAGAAATATGAGAGTTATAGAGCTTGATATTATAGGAGCTAAGTAATAAAAAACAAGACATTCCATGAAAGACAAGCCTTGGAATATTGAGCTTCTTGGCTATTATAGAAGTCCAAGAGAGGCATTTATCTGATATAATGCAACTTGGAAGAGAAGGGTGGTTTTGGAGATACTTCTCCAAAGGCTCTTGCATCATGTGAAGGGCAATATAAAAGTTTCTGAGTAGGTTTCTTGATGGTAAAGTATCAAGGTTTTCACAGCCTAATGGAAGTCCTACTTTTTGGCATGGAAATGGGATTTGTAGGAGTTGAATTAGAAGGTCAGATTTTGCTGCTCAAATAATGTTTTGCTCAAATCTTGGGGCATTGTGTGGGGTACTTAACAATGTGATAATTACCCCTCTCTGCCAAAATACTTGCCATGTCTATCATGGGGATCATGTGGCCTTGAGCATGGGATATTACGTACTGTAATTTGCACGAAAATTCAAAAATTTTCGTGAATTCATCAAAAAAATTTCCTTGAATAATAGTTTTTTTCCTTTGACCAAACCACCCCTAAGTAGCTTATGAAAAATTGGTGACTTGATGTATCTTGCAACACTAAAATTAATGTCTCCTAGGCTGAATGTCTAGTGAAAATTAGTGTTTTCTAGCATTGGAGTTCGTGTTTAAAGTTGAGCTTAATATCCCATCATAAATTTATAAGAAAATCAATTTTAACTTGATAAAATTTATTGTTAAAGTCTAATATAACACTCATAACATATTTAAAAAACTACTTTGTAATAAGATTTTTGAAATGATATAAATTTTGTTCTACGATAAGTTTGTAAGATTGAATTTTCATGTACGTCAATATGTTTAATATTTAAAAATCTAAATAAATATATTGTTAAAAAATGATATTATAATAATACTTAAAAAAGTTAATATTTATATTTCCTTCAATTGGCTGACCTGTTAATGGATTACATAATATATTCAGGTAATGAATAAGAAGGATTTTCATTGTGGAAGAAGAGTTTAGATTTGAGTCTTATTCTTTCCCGTGTAAGGAAAAAATTCCTTGAACTTGAACCAAAACCATACAATCCTCAACCTAAACACAGGTAGCTAGAGACTGTTGACTTAACATATTTCCAAGTCTTCCACTAATTATAACAAGCCTTGCGAGCTTGATTCATAGGTAGGCGCTTATATAACAGAAAAATCTATGTGATGCTTTTAAGACAAGTATCTAACAGACCATAAACAAGTGCATTTTAGAAGTGTTTATCATTCCACCAATCCACATCCAATGTCATCCCAAGTACCGCAACCTCAGCTTCACTTCGTTTTGTTTCCTCTCATGTCCCCAGGCCACATGCTCCCCATGATTGACCTTGCAATAATATTGGCACAACATAACATCATTGTTACCGTAGTCACCACCCCACACAACGCTTCTCGTTTCTCAGAAACATTCGCTCGTGCTTCGCACTCAGGCCTTCACCTTCGATTGGTTCAACTCAAATTTCCATCCCAAGATGCTGGATTTCCAGAAGGGTGTGAGAATTTTGACATGCTTCCTTCAATGGGTATGGGCTTCAATTTCTTCCTTGCTGCAAACAACTTTCTATACGAACCGGCTGAGAAAGTGTTTGAAGAGTTAACACCAAAACCAAACTGCATAGTCTCTGATGTGAGTTTGGCATACACAGCCCACATCGCCACCAAATTCAACATCCCCAGAATTTCTTTCTACGGAGTTAGCTGCTTCTGTCTCTCCTGGCTGAAGAAGCTGGCCAATTCTAAGGTTCTTGAGAGCATAACCACAGATTCAGAGTACTTTTTGATTCCTGACATCCCTGACAAAGTTGAGATTACCAAAGCACAGACGCCAAGACCAATGCATGAAAACTGGAGTGAGTTTGTTGACAAAATGGCGGCGGCTGAAGCGGTAAGTTATGGCGTGGTGGTGAATTCTTTTGAGGAGTTGGAGCCAGCATATGCAGGGGATTTCAAGAAGATCAGAAACGATAAAGTGTGGTGTGTTGGCCCTGTTTCACTCAGAAACAGGAATCACTTGGATAAGGCTCAGAGAGGGAATAATAAGACCTCAAGTGATGCACACAGTTGCATTAAGTGGCTTGACTTGCAAGAACCAATTTCAGTAATTTACGTGTGCCTTGGGAGCATGTGCAATTTAACCCCTTTGCAGTCGATAGAGCTTGGTATGGCCTTAGAAACATCTAAAAAACCATTCATTTGGGTCATCAGGGAAATAAATCAAACAGAAGAATTGATGAAGTGGATTAAGGAATATGGATTTGAGGAAAGGATCAAAGGAGTGGGTCTTTTGATTCGGGGTTGGGCTCCTCAGGTACTGATACTATCACACCCTGCAATTGGAGGGTTCTTAACACACTGCGGTTGGAACTCAACCTTAGAAGCAATATCCGCTGGCGTGCCAATGCTTACATGGCCGTTGTTTGGGGAGCAGTTCTTGAACGAGAGTTTTGTTGTGCAGATACTAAGAATTGGAGTAAGAGTTGGGGTGGAAAGTCAGGTACTCTGGGGCGATGAAGAGAAAACTGGGGTCTTGGTGAAGAAGGAAGATGTTGTGAGGGCTATAGAGAAGTTAATGGAGGAGGGAAATGAAACGGAAGAGAGGAGAAAAAGGGTTAGAGAGCTTGCGGAGATGGCTAAGAAAGCTGTAGAAGGAGGATCTTCTCACTTCAATGTGACCCAGCTAATCCAGGATATCATGCAACAGTAAAAACAAGACTAAGGATTATCTTCGGTTATCAAAAGCATACATTTTATATATCCTATTTCATGAAAAGTTCCTTATTTGCTTATTAGCAAATCAATAAGATATATATTGGTATCTTTTGTTATCTTGATTTGTGTGTGAGCGTGCCAAAGGATTCTTGCCCTATATTTTTGCTGATGATGTTAGTCCACTTACAACACATTTAATGAATCAACTAACATTAGTGATATTCTCTAAAGCCTCCTTTTGATATAATGAGTGGAAAATGCATTACGATAAAATTTCATCATATTTGTCCTCATCATATTCGCCCAAGTGTTGAGAAACAAATAATTGAACTCTATTCGTAGACATGTCTTATGTGTTGTGATCAAATTTATGATTTTGGATAAAGGGACATAATTATATAAAGCATTGGTTAAAGAAAAACTTTAAATAAATATCAGTCTCATTATTTGGGTAATGCGTTGCTAAATATTACTCGATGTAATATAAAATAATTTTAATATTATAACTAGAAAGGGAAGATCTAATGTTAACTAACAGACAAGGTAGTCATGCAATCCCTACTCTTAATACTACTTCTAAATACATGTATATCCACCTGGGAAAACAGATTTTAAAATCACAGAAGATGAAGACGTATCAACTCAAAACAAGGAAGTGGTAGCGGTTGAAGCTTCTTAGGATAATGAACAAGATGCTAGCATGCATGATCAGATGCTCATATGGTTGTAGGAGTTATTAGCTCAACTTGAGCCAATATATGCTCCACCAGTATCAATTGTTGATCACTCACCCATGATAGAGGATATGTATATTTCACAAGAAGCAATAAACAATTGCTGATTCTGATGCCACATCTAACATAGAAAATATTAAATTTGTTTCTTGCCTCCCTAGTCCTTCAAGGTGGTCTTGCTTAAACTTGATATCAAACATATACAATTAAAACTTCAATTAGCTCAAAGTATATTTCACCATCAAATCCTTAGTCTATATGATTATATCCATTCTTTGTTTCCAGAAGGATTAATTTATTATAGTAATCACTCGAGTTTACACAGGATACTCTTCTTTCTCAAACCTTCACAGGCTTGCTACACAGTATATTTTACAACCCTCTGCAAGCTAATAAGGAACTTCTTATGAAATAGTGTGTATATATTAATATGCCTTTGATAACCAAATATGATCTTTAGTACCTAGTCTTTGTTGGACTGTTGCATGATATCTTGTATTAGCCGGGTTACATTGAAGTGAGAAGATCCTCCTTCCACAGCTTTCTTAGCCATCTCCGCAAGCTCTCTAGCCCTTTTTCTTCTCTCTTCCCTTTCATTTCCCTCATTCATCAAGACTTGTATAGCCTTCAAAACATGTTCTTTCTTCACCAAAACCCCACTTTTCTCTTCATTACCCCAGTTCACAGGAGTTTCCACCCCAACTCTTACTCCAATTCTTAGTACCTGCACAATGAACTTCTCATTGAAGAATTGATCCCCAAACAATGGCCACGTAAGCATTGGCATTCCAGCACATATTGCTTCTATGGTAGAGTTCCAACCACAGTGTGTTAAGAACCCTCCAATTGCAGGGTGTGATAGTATCAGTACCTGAGGAGCCCAACCCCGAATCAAAAGACCCACTCCCTTTGTCCTCTCTTCAAACCCTGATTCGTTAATCCACTTGTTCAACTCTTCTGTTTGATTTCTCTCCCTGATAACCCAAATGAATGGTTTTTTAGATGCTTCTAAGGCCAAACCAAGCTCTATCAACTGCAACGGAATTAAATTGCATATACTTCCAAGGCACACGTAAATTACTGAATTTGGTTTTTGCAAATCAAGCCACTTCATGCAACTTTGCGCATCAATTGAGGCCTTGTTCCCTCTCTGAGCCTTGTCCAATTGATTCCTGTTTCTGAGTGAAACAGGCCCAACACACCACACTTTATCGTTTCTGATCTTCTTGAAATCCCCTGCATATGCTGGCTCCAACTCCTCAAAAGAATTCACCACCACGCCATAAGTAACCGCTTCCGCCGCCGCCATTTTGTCGACAAACTCGCTCCAGTTTTCATGCATTGGCCTTGACGTCTGTTCTTTGGTGATCTCAATTTTGTCAGGGATGTCAGGTATCAGAAAGTACTCTGAATCTGTTTCTATGCTCTCGAGAAGATTAGAAGTGACCAACTTTTGCTGCCACAAGAGACAGAAGCAGCTAACTCCGTAGAAAGAAATTCTGGGGATGTTGAATTTGGTGGCGATGTGGGCTGTGTACGCCAAACTCACATCAGAGATTATGCAGTTTGGTTTTGGTGTTAACTCTTCAAACATTTTCTCTGCTGGTTCATGTAGAAAGTTGTTTGCAGCAAGGAAGAAATTCAAACCCATACCCATTGAAGGAAGCATGTCAAAATTCTCACACCCTTCTGGAAATCCAGCATCTTGGGATGGAAATTGGAGTTGAACTAATCTGAGGTTAAGCCCTGAGGCTGAAGCACGAGTAAAGGTTTCTGATAAACGAGAAGCGTTATGTGGGGTTGTGACTACGGTAACAATGATGTTATGCTGTGCTAATATTGTTGCAAGGTCTGTCATGGGGAGCAAGTGGCCTGGGGACATGAGAGGAAACAGAACAAAGTGAAGCTGAGGTTCTTGGGATGCCATTTGGATTTAGATTGGTTGAATAACAGACACTATTTTCAATTCTCAAATGCACTTGTTTATTAACTGTTAGACACTTCAATGAGAAAGTATGACATAGCTATTTCTGTGATGTAAGCGCTTACCTTACCTATGCAAAGTAGTGACTCTTGTGAGTCAAGTAGGCATGGTTTGTTATTAGTGAAAGACTTGAAGAATTGTAAGTCAACACGTCTTTAAAATCTACCTATTAATATATATAGACGAAAAATGTTTGATGAAAACACTTAACTTATCCAACATCATCTAGAAAGAGATAATAATTAAAGAAATATACGTACAATAAAATTTGTGATGTAATATAAGGAGAGATAAAAAAATTAAAAGATGTTAATGAAGTGTTTAAAATAAAAAATATTTTTATTTCATTAATTGTGTTGCTTTCCGTCAAAATGGAAGGTTCCATGGTTTGAACATGATTAAAAAGAATTGAGTTTCGTTGCCAATGTAAAAAATTAATGGTAGATACTACTTTTTTTTATGATATCTTTTGATCTTTAAGGTTATTACATTAAGATTAAGAAATAATTAATAAAACTAAAAATTGTTATATAAACTAAAATATCCATATTTAATATTTTGATATTTGATACTTATATTATTAGTAATAAATATTAAATAAGATTATTTTGAAAAAAAAATAATTTTTTTCAGAAACTTATAAATATATATATATGTTTTTAACTCCCAAACAAGGAGAAAAGAATTTCCTTTATTTTCCTTCCTTTCCTTCCCCTCCCTTCTCCTTGAATCTCTTTCCTTCCCCTCCCCTCCTAACTCTCAAACAAAGCCTTAGGCTTTGTTTGGAAGAGGGATTTCGGAGGGGAAGGGAGGGAAGAGAAATCTTTATGTAGAGACATCTCCTTGTTTGGGAGTTTTAATTTTTGAGGGAAAGGATTTGAGGATTTTCAAAATTCCTCTCAAATCCTCCCAAGCCTTAAAATTGTTGTTCCCTCTATTTGGAAGATTTTTAGAAGAAAAAGTAACTAAAATTATTATTATACCAGTCAGTGTTAATAAAATTACTATCCTATCCTAGTCAGTGTAAAATATATAATGTATTGATTTTTTAAATAAGGAAAAAATTATAAAAATTTCTTATTAACTCTCAATTTCCCTCTCTTAATATATTTTTAACTTTCAAACAAAGAGAAAGAAACTTCCCTTATTTTCTTCATTTCCTTTTACTTAAATTTCTTTCTTTCCCCTCCCCTCCCCTCCTAACTCCCAAATGGCCCCTTCTTCTCCCAATGGTAGACATGGTTAAATTGTTGGCACGACGCAAATTAGTGAAAGTGAGCATAGTCACCACACCCCTCAACTATCCATCCACTTCAAAGATAGCATAGACAGAGAGATTCAATTTGGCTCACCCATCCAAATTCTCCACGTTCCATTCCCACACGCTGAGGCTGGAATACCAGAAGGGTGCGAGAGCATAGACACTCTTACTTCAATGGATCGACTAACCAATTCCACCCTCGCTTTAAGCTTGTAGCAGCGGCCACTACAAGAGTTACTTGAAAAGCAAACACCTTTACCAAGTTGCATAGTTGCTGACAAATATATCACGTGTTTAGCTGATGTTGCCAACAAGTTGAATACCCCTAGAGTTATATACAACGGGACTAATTGTTTCTTTCTCCTATGCAACCACAATTTACTCAAGCACAAGGTCCATGAAGCTGTGTCTGATGAAGAGAGATTTCTTGTCCCCGGAATGCCCTACAGAGTTGAATTCCGAAGATCTCAACTCCCCGAGATATTCAATCCTGTCAGACCTCAAGTTGAATATTGATCTTGATGCAGCAAGTGAAGCTGCAAAAAAAGCATATGGGATAGTGGTCAATAGTTTTCAAGAGTTGGAAGGAGAATATGTTAAAGAGTATCAAAGGGTTACGGGGCATAAGGTATGGTGTGTTGGCCCTGTGTCACTGCAATAACGATGCCACGGAAAAGGCTTTGCGAAGTACTAAGAGAAACTCAAGTGATGATGAGGATAGAAAGTATGTGAAGTGGCTTGATTCATGGCCACCAAGGTCTGTAATTTATGTGTCTTGGTAGCCTAAACCGTGCAACGCCTCAGGAAATGATAGAGATAGGGTTAGGATTGGAAGCGACAAAAAGGCCATTCATTTGGGTGCTTAGAGGTGCATATGGAAGCGAGCAAATGGAGTAGTGGCTTTTGGAAGATGGGTTTCAAGAGAGGGTAAAAGAGAGAGGGATGGTTGGGTGCCACAAGTGTTGATATTATCACACAGTGCAATATGAGCGTTCTTCACATTACTCGAAATTTTTATAAATAATATTAATTAAATTGTTTTCTGCCTAAGACTTGCTAACTAAAATATTAAATTTCATCTAAAATATATAAAAAAAAATCTCAATTTTCCTCTTCAAGCTCTAATATTACGTTATATAACAATTACAAAACATGTAATACTAGCTGATTGTGTAGAGATGGACTCCAATACAGAAATTGGTTTTCTCTCTCTTGTTGCTGCACTTATTTATTTATTATTAGTTGCATATTATATAATGTTAGCCTAATTATAACTGACAGGGAAATACAAACAGGACATACCAATCCGTTTATCCTTTTTAAAAATTTGTGGCTGGCCATCTAGCTGGCATTAACAAGAAGTTCTCGTATATGATCCAGCTTCATAGAAAAACCAAGCCAAAACTTTGCCTGTCCAAACCAATATGCCTTTCGTTGATACCATAAAATGAAAATGACATTTCCCCTCAGCTAATCAAGTAACATTCTGCTTTTGAAATTGAGTTTAACAAGAAATTCAATCAATATGCGGGAAATACTAAAAGCTAGACTGCTAGAGTGTAATGGGTTACATATTTAGTACTGTTGAGACAAAACAGTTGCATATAAAAGTTGTATTCACTTGCACACGAGAATTGTTATTAGATTGAGAATAATGCTATGCTAATAATATTTGTACCAACCAGTATCAAGTAATTATAGGTCGACATCTCAATATTTTATAGACTAAATGACCTATAATTTGGTATTAGGATGCTTAAAAATATGTTATTTATAGTATAATATTGTTAAACAATAGTGCTTATATAAGTAACTCCACATCATATGTTATAATGAGAAAAAAATTTAAGTAACCTTACTTAAAGTTAAGTAACTCATGTAGGCACCCTCATTGGAAATGCTGTAATAAAACTCGTCCTAAACTTTGGAGTTTATAAAAGGCTTGCTCTACATTTTGCTATAAGAGCATGCAAGTTAGATGTACTCATATACCATTGGTGTCATGAGTGACATAGTCAACAACCAGTTTACAATCGCTCTCAAAAACTACCCTTTCATAACCAAGATGTGCTTCCCATTGGATAGCTTGGAGAAGAGCCCAGCTTTCTGCCTCTGCCGGAGTTGGAATACCATGAGAGAATGCTGTTTTTGCTTTGATGAAATCT